>DVTA01000208.1:0-10927 GCA_018233265.1 Junonia stemosa | reverse complement strand
AAGTAAGTGCGCGCGACATTCGGAGGCGATCGTGGCCAGAAGGTGCAAATAAATCAGTATTTGCCGGTGGATGGACGGTTTAATTATTGATTTATTGTGCAGGTTTCCGAGTGAGGCGCCCACCTAATTGGTCATGGTGAGTCTTGCGTGACAAAGGCCCTATGTAGCAATTATTTAGATAGCAATGGTGAACATTGAACAATACGAGCTTTCGTTACAATTATGCTTTCAACATTAAATTGAGTTTAATAAAAGTCATCCAAAATTCTGCAAGTTTAAAATATAAAAGGTTATATCGATTAGGATCTTGTTGTCACGCTTGTTTCGATTACGTACATATTATATCTAGAACTAAAATATAGGAAAAGGTAAGTACCTACTTTACTTTACTTATAAGAAAAATCGGTTAGAATATTTACAGCATTTAGTACAAGCGCTTAGAATTTATTTTAATCATGATATTCTATAAATTTTAAAATTACTAAAAAGGTATAGGTACGTTAGCCTGACGTTGCTATGTACTCTTAGCACCAGCTCATGAAACACGTTTCAAATTAAAACGAAATTTACACTTGTCAGGTAAGTTCGTTTCGGGAGAAGATAGTCACACACTAGTTTATTGAGTACACAGTCAGTTAAACATTTCGCACTGACTGGTGAACTTTACCGGACGCCGTGCGGCGGTGAACCGAAATACCGTGGCGTAAGAGCAAATATGACCGTGAGACGCTCGCCGGAAACTAGGGTTGGGCACACCACGTGAAGCTATGTCCAAGAGATTGATCAAGAATATAATAGTTTACATGATACTTATTACCGTTTAAATGTGTTTATACTATGGCAG
Organism: Junonia stemosa; assembly: GCA_018233265.1. Lineage (NCBI taxonomy): Eukaryota > Metazoa > Arthropoda > Insecta > Lepidoptera > Nymphalidae > Junonia > Junonia stemosa. The sequence goes on along the minus strand of DVTA01000208.1, from coordinate 10,083 downwards.
GGATCTGTAATGGCTGACGTACATAATTGTCATAATGATATCATGTTAATATACGAAGAATAGAATACACTAATAACCCGATATCGCTCTGTTTCTTTTTTTTACGTCGTCGTCGTTAGCCAATCGTAGTCAACTGCTTCCCTTCCTGGCTTCCCCAAGTTTGCGAACAAACATCCCGGTCCTCTACAACCCTCATCCAGCCTTCTCCGGCACCCTTGCGTATGTTAGATCAGATCACCAGACTTTTCCTCCTTCTCTCGTTTTTAGCTAATAAATGTAACTTGTAATGACAACTATAATCTTACTAGCTTGTCTTTAAGTGGTGTAGAGAAAATTGAGGTAAACGCTTGGTCGCAGAGACAAGCACGCACTCGGCGCTCGTTTCAATATTTTAGTAGCGATCCAAGACAAACAGAACTCCTTTGTTGGGGGTCAGACGTGTGTGAAGAGAGTTTCCGTGTCACTCGCTGGCTCGCTTGGTTACACATTAGCGCGGACATCTCTGACAAATATTTTTTTTTGTTTTCCCATGATCACCATTAGCTGGATGGTAGGCTTGACATATTTTAGATGTTTGTTGTTATAACATTCCTTCCTGCGTTAGTGTCGTCTAACTCGCGCCCAGTCACACATTCAGACCTTCTCTTCCACACTTACGAAATTTTATACACTCAAAAATATTTCAGCATTTAAGTCATATTGTCAAATTTGAAGATGCAGATATTTATAAGAGTTCTTATCGGATCTCGCTCCAAGTTGCGGCTGGCCACCAAAGGATGCAAGACCGCTAATGTCGGACTTACGAGCCGCACTACTTCAGAGATAAGCTATCAAGCGACATACTGTGACATTATAAGATCCGATATAATCTCAATCGCTATAAACAAATATTTTGATTGGTCTCACTGCTACAAATTACGTCTGATAACATCAGCGGCACTCAGCTTTAAGTTGACATATCTCGTTGAATCAACTCATCTCCACGAATAACAATATATATTCCAATTATTTTAGGATTGCCCTATGACCGCATTATACAAATGACAATTTTGTATCAGTTTTATGTCTCTCGATAAACCGATATCTGTAGTTATAATGTTGATAAAAGTTGCAATCCATTAAAGAAATCTTTCCATTTGTAAATAACATTGAATGTTGTGATACATAATGTTGTTAAATTTTATCGAACAAACAAATAACACGATGGAAAAATGTTTTTGTCAGTGTAAATGAAGGGGTGTTTTTAATAAAACATAATGTTTTTTTCGATCGAATTACGAACTTTTTACTCTAACTTAAATTATAATGAAACAATTTTAAATTTAAAATAAATATGATGTAATGTTTAAGTAGGTTTACATTAATACCCTTAAATAAATAAAACCGAAAATCACGGTAAGGCAGGAAGCACGCTACACCGTGCCGCGGCCGGGCTGTGCCTACTTACTGATACACGTTTGACATTTCCAATTAATGAGAAAACATTTAATATTTATCATCTACATTTTTATAAGTTTATTTATAACTTGAAAATAAATAATTCATCCTTAACACTAACTCATATTTTTATCATTTAAATCATTAAACTGATTAAATGTATTTTATGCACTTAACGTGCAGTGTCAAGAATTTTGCATACATAGATAAAGATGCGGATAAGACGCTCATCTGGAAATGCCGTTGCTATCTCAACACCATAAATTTATTGATATTTTAATGTCACAAATGATCTGTATGTAACTACGAAACATTATATTTAACTAAATGTCACTACAGCCAATTTAATTTAAGCCAATTTGTTACTTATTACCTCATACTTAAGTCTTAAAATTAAAGTCGATAGGAAATGATATACCCGATTCGAACTCTAAGATTATACCGACGTGTTTTTCAAGCGAGTGCCGTGGCTAGCCCATAAGTTATCGTGTGTAATAAAATTAAATGTAACGCATTTCTCTTTTTCATATAATCTTCATAATTTACACACATTTTTAGTTCGCGACGGCAATCGGCGCCTCGGGGCACACGCGGACACCAGACTTGCCCACTAAGTCTCTACACATACCCGTTCAGTTCCTACTCATAACTCGCGTACATATACCACCTCATGAATATCATTACAAGCCAATAAATTTGTTTTGAAATGCAGCGGTGAAGTAATATATTTGTTTGTGGGAATTATTGATATTTGCTTTCGTAATTAATAGAGATTTAAGAAGTTAACACTGGATTTTTATGCAAGACCTGCGAATACGCCCTTGTATTAAACGATTTCATAAAATGTTATAATGGATACCAATCCACACATACGTGTCAGACAGACATACAGAATAACTTTTGCATTCATGTTAATATTAGTTATCTAACATTTGATACTCTATACTTTTGACACCACCACAAGCGATTTAAATAATTTATTATACTTACACAGATAATGCATTCAGTCTAACATTGTTGCATTATTTTTACACAGACATACAAACACTGAACCAGTTTAAAATATCACTCATTTGTTTTCGATCAATAGCAAAGTTACCATTCTCAAACCTACACTCATTTGCAATCTCGTTCCAAATATATTACCCAACATCAAATAGGCATACAGACATACAAGGAATCTGGACCGAAACACTGCGCTTTAATAAATTCTGCTGATTATGTTTATGCGCATTCATTAATAGCGGTTTTGTGTCACTACCGGGTATGATCAGCAACGCAAATTGCTATTCGAACAAGCACTGCGAACTGTTGCTCCTCACGGATTTCAATAAATTAATAATTCAGATGAGTTCATGTTCGTCATGTTGCTAGCCTGTAAACTCTGCCGTGCTTGTGCATGTATTTTCTTGGTTTTCGTAATAAAGTTTATAAATTCATAAAATGATCTTTAATATTTGTATTCAATATCTAACAACAGGTATGGATACCTATGGATATAGTGGCTTCCTCCGGCAAGTTTTGCAGATGAATTCAGCATAATTATGTGTTCGACGACTGTTGACTGACATGTCTACTCTATCAAGACGAAGCTCTCCATATATCCCGTTGTGCTGTTGTATGCACGTGCGATATAATCCATAATACAACTAGAGTAGCATACACAGCACTTATGATATTTAGTAATGGGACACATTGTACACCTTAAAAGCAAATTGACAATAATAAGTATGTTTCCTTTTCCCAACATAGTAGTTGCGATGCGATGGCAGCCCTAAAACTAGAGGAAAAGACTACCTGTAGCTTCATCTCACCGGGAAACATTATCGAATAAGCGAAATTCATCAGCAATGAATGGCGAAACATTGTGATTTATGCGGTGAAGGGCGTTCGACGGGCGTGTTCCCGGGAGGGAAGGCCTGGAGTGAAAGGCAATAGAGCGCCTCCTGTGGCGGACGCCGCGGCCGCATCTCTCGCATCTCCCGTCAGGTGGCACGCACAAATAACGCAATAAATACCCGCTTATCGCAAATCAGCTCGTCTCACCGAAGGGCGATTTATTCATGAGCCCCGCATATGTTTAACCCCGCTTACATTTATCATCGACACGTAGCTCAGTCAATTAAATTAAACCGGACCATCGATGATAGCGCACTCGAACCAGATACGAGATTTTCCCATACGGACGTTATTTATTGCTGTGTAATTTGTATTTGTATTATTGTGCTGATTTAAAGTAGATTTATGGACAAATAGCGTGGCGTTTGATGGTGCCGCTGATATCGCTAGACTATTACCGTCTACTGTATTTTTATTTAGTACAATCACTCATACAGAGAGCTTTAATGCCTCTTATCGTTTATTTATAGCGAAAATTTTGTGGAATTAAAAATTTTTAGAACGCGTAGGAATGTACAATTTTATCAATTAATTTCTAGGTATTGCTGTCTACAGTCGCCTACAGTTATAAAAACAAATTTATCCACTCAAAGTATCATTTTCTTAATGAATATACCCAGTTTTGTCTGAGAATATTTAAATATGTTTTGAAAGCGTATTAGATGTAGTCTATAAATACAATAACGTCGAGGAAGGCTTGATTAATTACGATTTAAACGGTAATTCATTCGGGCTTTCTTGCCCTTTCTGATAGCGAGCATCGATCATCTGTCATCGCGGCACTTCCTACCCGTAGTCGCGTTCGTAATGCGACGCTCATTGCTCTTCTATGTACCTGTTAATTGTTACAACTACAAGTAGAACATGAGCACGGTATGCTATTTAGTAAAATGAATAATTCCCTATTATTCTTGACGTGATGTACGAAACATTTAAGTGAACATTTTGTGGCAGGTAATCTGTTTATAAGGTAACAGATTTTACTACTAGTAGATACCTGTCTCATTTAGTAATAGTTTAATAATAGATTTTGTTTATTTCTTTACAACCTATATTCGTGGCCTCCAGACAGTTTTTTAGATTTTTCCGTTCAACAGGAAACAATAATGTTATGTACTTAGTAATTAATCTTATTTAATTATATTTTAGTCATCTCATTCAGAAACTGAACATTTAGCTATGTTATTGCTACTGTGATATTTAATTACTAACTGATCAACTGGGGTTTATTTACTACTCCGTTTCCATTATAACCATAAACCATAGCCATAACCACTAACCATTTTAATTTACCATTTGACATTAGGTAATATCGCTTCGAAAACATTTGTAATTTAATAATAATATCAAATCCCTGTTTCGCTAAGCTTTACCAAAAGGGCTCCGTTTTTAACGCGCTAAACGTTTTACACATTCATCACAGTATTATCCTTTCGACACGGTAGCACTAATTGGATGAAACTTTTGAACGAAAACGTCAAAGAAACAAACACTTTAATGATACGGGTTCATAATTTCGAGGCGCAAAGGGAATTCCATTTAACATGTGAATTGGATGCGTCGGCTTCGGACGAGCTGTCATTATAGTACGAGAGGCGGTGAACGCATTACCTTAAATGATTTCAATTTTATTAAATTTTAAAAGCTCATGTTTTGCTACCTGAATAATTTATGTAATGACAAAAATAAAACATATGATTAAGAATTGTAACAGACACTCAATTGTGGATATAATTGAAGCAGAGACAAACTATTATTCATTAGTGTTACTATCTCATATTACCTACACTATTATTTTATACTAGTGTATTCATAGATACCTACTATTTTTATTCTTTATGCATGTATATTTTTACCAATATTTTCATATTTTTTGGTCAACACACAAATATGTATTTTTTTCATGTAGTTGTTGTTGTTCCTAGCTCTTAAGCTAGTTTTGGTTGGTGTAGCCGGCTCTTGCGACAGCCGAAGGCACCGTCAACACCTCTGATTGATGGGCGGACGAGCCGTGCATCGAACGATTGTTAGTGTTTAACTAACAGTTACGATTCAAAACAAAATTGGATCGTGATTGATGGACTAATAATATAAGCCAAACATGCTGTACGTAGCAGAGAAAGTGTTAAGTGGTTTCATCGCCGGACATATTTCATAGCGTCGTAAATTTATAGCTGGTGCGAGCGATTCAATTAAAAATATTCAATTTATTTTCAACACTATATAATATAAGGCTCTGATAACGTTTAAATTATAATTGTGTTAAAACCTTACTATACTGCTCAATTTTTAACTTAGATAGATAACACACATTGTTTTTCTTTAAAATTCTTAAACCATTGTGGTATATCGCGTTGTAATAAAACAGAATAGAAATAAACGTATTCCAAGCGTTGTTTATTTTCAAGATTAAATCTTTCACACTTAACGATTATTTCCGGACAGCGATGATCGAGGCTTAGGCCGAGGTCCGCCCGCTGCCCTTCGCTCTGCTATCACGTACATTTAATATTATAAGCTATTAGGCGCCTCGCCGACCCTCCATTACTGTGTCCATATCATAATACGGAATTGTCTGTTGAGCGTTTAGACTTTTTACTCTCGGCGGGTATAAAACAAAAAGGCGGGATCATCGGCGCCGGCCATTGTTCTCCGCGGCCATTCGTCGCACTTCACGCTATTCACATTCAAATTAAATGCCTTGTGTACAAAATTAATTTGTCTTTTGTCTTAGCTCGGGCTGCGCGAGCCGCTGACATGTGGTCGCGCAGCGGGGCGCACGCGTCCTGTACCTACGTATTGCACGATATACCTACATTCATATTTCATAATAAATAATCTAGATCTAGTAATGTAAAATCAAATACCTTGAGTGATTCGACACTAAACATTCTGACAAAATTGAATGAACTTTTCTTTGTACAATAGCTTTTGCACATCCGTAAGCTGTGTTTGAAAACTATGAATCAAAGTTATAATTGCAGGCCTTATTTTTATTCACAGTAGTGTTTTTTTCCACAAATAGGTATGTAGCATCGGTACCTAATGTGTATTATTATTATTTAAAATTTCATTTTAACGAAAACCAAAATATTAAAAGAGATTTACGTAGGTACATAATTCTAACTCAAATTTCGAAATTGGCATGAATAAAATAAAATATGTATCTTTAAATTTGTCAAAAAGGATAAAAATAAATTAATTTCACATTTATTCCGATATAACAAAGCAGAAATCTCTTACGTTTAGTTAATAATTTTCCCCTCATTACATCAAAGATAACTGACACTTCAATTTATTGAAACACTCCATGCCTGTTCTGATGCAAGTGGGTTACAAATGCGTTATTCGTATCGGGATATTACGAGTGATTGATGAGCCTTCGTAATGTCAACGGTTAATTTAATATATTATATTTGTTCAGGGTGCGGCCGTTTTTGTGTACGCGAATCATTATAGCATTGTAAATCACTGTCGCACTAAGATGACTATTGTATTGGTGTATACGTTAAATAGTCAGATACAAAGTGTTGCCCGGACGCGGACAAAAGGCTCAGAGGCTTCGGTACAAAACGACGAGTCGCGCCGGGCTCGGCGAGATGGCCGTGACGAACCACGAACCGCCTCCCCAATACCGCGTCTTTAGTTACGTATAATTAAAAACTCAAACATCGACATTTAACAAATCACGGCGTGTCCGAGACGCCGCTATGAATCACCGGGGCCGTCAATTAAGCTATTATTATGAAGAGATAAATTAATAAAAATCACAATATTGTCTTTCATTCTTAGAAATTACAATCGCCAGTGAATCACGACCACACCCCTGACGGCTCAGTCATGGTGAAGATTTTAATCTGTATATCTCACCGTGATGCTCGGTAAAACAACCATGACTCTCAACATTCGCAAGGCACATATTGTGAGGGCTTACATAACCCTAAACAATGTTTATGGAAACAGCGCATCGAGACACGACCTGGCATAACGCCTGTTATATTTGTTAGGACTTAATTAATTTTTAATGACGAAGCGATTATCTGACTGCTAATTTCTGTCGATTGTTCCTGTGTCTTAAAAAAACTGACCACAACAATGAGATTAGATGAGTATTTATCCTTGACTTTCTTAATGATAAAGAAAATATTTTTTTAGTAAAAAACAAGATCATGTAGATAGTACCTACATCTGAACCTAAGAATAATAAAAGACCCTAATAATAAAAAAATATACCTATTTGAATAAACACGAAATAAAAGAATTTGATATCGTATACCACTACTTATTATAACGGTAGAAAAAAATTGCGGGTAATTAAATTTCGACGCATGCGCTTTGCCGCCGGCGCGAGCGCATCCGATAGCATCAGTGCGTGTAATTGTGATCCGACGACAGCTTCGATAGCAAACGAATTAATATTCCAATCACGATGACGGTGTCATGTTCCAAATTAACCGCTTGATCGCTATTGCGTTAGCGTTATATACGTCGAGATTTATGTTGTTCCCTCGATTCTGATACAAACACACCTATAATTATACAAGTCATTTCACTGAGCATTACGATTCAAGTATGTCTTATAAGCGCATACCTTTAATAACAGTTACATTGTAAAAACATGAAGGGTCGACGAGGACATTTCTGAGAATACCAAGGGAGGCACTAAAGGACTCGGGTCGCCCGTACCTGGCCATCGAACGGCACTTGAAACCTGTCTCGATCAATCCACCTCTTGTTGTTCGTGTTAAATAAAAACGTCTCTTAAAATACCAACCGAATGAGTCCGCTGACACTTGTCATTCCGGTCCTCAATCCTTTATATTTGTCTTTGAAATGTGATGACAGTGGTACAAATTACGAGTACAAATCTGTTGGTCATTCATAACGCGCTATCTGGCGCGCGTGATGGATGCGCCGGCCTCGCGCGCTCGGATCATCGCGGCGTAATTAATACGAGCGCGGCTCCGAGCTCTGTCACTCGCCGTCTTCTTCCGCTTCGAAGGGTAATGCCGAATACTGTTCTGTCAACGGCTTGTCATTATCGAGGCCAGACGTTGACGATTCCTAATAACGTATTTCACACAAAGGTATTTTCTCGCGTATAAGAAGGCCAGCAAACATAATTTCAAGATAACGAGTGAATCGTAAAAGCCATGCTGTAAATAGGTTCTCGTTGGCGCGGCGCGTGCTATTGTTGCTCGCAATTTACCGCCGCTTCAATCGCTGAAATATTTCGTGCAACGGGCATGTCCAATTGCTAACGAGCCGACTGCGACGCACAAATGAATAAGCACCTCATGCATAGACTAAGTGATTTCAGAGTTTTACGTCTGACGTGCAATTAAAGGGGGAAAAATAAATATATTTATGTAAAATGATATTATAAGTGGTAATTGTAAAGGGAAATGTTTTGGTATGATTGTTTCTTTTGTTATTATTAAGTATAAATTAATAAACTACTTTAAATATACAGATTTTCACACATAGCCCTATACATTTTGATTACATGTATGAATACTTCAATGTAAAGTTGGAAAAACTTTTTGTCCAAATTAATTCTATAAACAATCCATCTTTTAAAGCCTGTTAAAAACATATTTTTTCTATCTATCACCCATGTACAAACTAGAGACGAATGGCTATTTGTTTGTAAACAAAGAAGAAAATAACGATGTTTATTTATGTTTCTTTTTTATCTTTTTAATTCCTAAAGGAAAATATAAATGCTTCCGAGAGATTATAAGGATAAACTAAATTTGAAAAGGTTACGTTCAGCGAATCCTTAATCTCCACTAATACTTTCTGATAAACAACCAGGAAGTGAAGAAAATATATTCTATATTGATTATCCTAACTAATATAGGTACTTAAATATTAAGTGTAATAATGCGACTGTGATTATGTTTGTTTGTTTCGTCACGTTTCAACCGAACATTAATTTTGCACACACGATGTTTAGAGCACAGAAAGAGGTAAAAGGTTTGTTTATTCAGAAAATAATGTTTCCAGAGAACATAAAAATAATTTAGAGTTGGTCGTCCAATTATATAGACATAACAAATCCACTGTAAAACAAACGAAGTTGCGCCGGCATAAGGAGGCCATCCATACCTATTTTATTTTTTAACATCAATAAGACAGCTCGGCTCGGCGGTGAAAGAAAACATCGTGAAGAAACCTACATGTGCCGGAAGAAATTCTGACAAATGTATCCACCAATCCGCAATGGAACAGCGTGGTGGATTAAGCTCCATACCTTCTCCCAAATAGAATGAGAGCCTTATGTCCAGCTGTGGAATATGTACAGGCTGTGTTACGTTAAGAACTATATAATTGCTATTAGAAAAAAAGCAACTTATAACTTATATCAGACCTGAAAATAATACGAATATGTAAGTTTTTAAAAGATTAAACTGCATAAAATACCTACTAGAACAGCTGTGGATCAGCTAATCTTGAGCGGCGCGGGCGCAGGTTTGAAGGGCGCGAATTAACTGCACTTATCCCGTCTAATGGATCGGTTCGTACTCGTGCGCGTGTGCGTCCGCTACATATTGTGACTGCCTATCACTCGCATGTACTTTTAATGTATACAAATATGGAATTGAATTTCTAGTGATATTCCTTTTTATTTCTGTACGTGTTCTTCAGCTGTAAATTAATACCGGTAAATTAATAACATATACAATAAAAAATATTCACTATAATAATTTATACCTAGCACTTATTCTTCTGAATTCTGTTTTT
>DVTA01000207.1:0-10939 GCA_018233265.1 Junonia stemosa | reverse complement strand
TTATTGGAAAAAAAAATAATAATTTGTTGGAACGTGAAGAAAAACATAATGTTAAACTATATTTATCTACCAAAAACTTAATAAATTTCTGTATCATAGTCTTATATTTATATTTTTCTATATTTTGTCAAAAAATATGGGGCAAATATAAAAGTTTGAGTATCATTGCCTTTACGAGACATGAATTTTGCTCGCATTAGTAGTGGGTGTGATGTCCAATCGAAGTGCCATCTTTTGTGGTTAAGGCACATAATGGTTAATAATGTTATGGTTATTGTGGAAAATATTGAGGAAAAGACCAAAAACACAGGACAAGATTTTGGGCCTTGTTCTGTGTGTTCTTTAACCGTGGGTGCGATATCCAATCGATGTGCCATCTTTTATGGTCACAGACAATATTGCAGAAACAGAATGAGTTCCGGTACTTTATTGTGTGCTATATTTAAAAAATAACACTTGTATTATTCAGGATTATAAGAGTTTGATGATAATGACGTAGGGAATTACCACTTGAACTTTCTGAGCTGAACTGAGCAACATTCTTATTAATAAGAATGTTGCTCAGAATATTGAAAGACGCTTGCTTATTCTTTTTGAAATTCATATAAATAAAATAGATAACACAACAAAAAACTATTTCATAATACTTTATGGACAACGACAAACGCAATAAAATAATGACGTCATGATTAAAATATGTATATAATATAAGTTCTATTCCATTTGAAAATTCAATAATCAAATAATCGGAAATTACATTTAAATACGAAACTGCAACAACCAAAGTAACTACAAAAAATTCAAAATGGAAGACAAGCCAAAAAAAATGGCAATTAATTAAAAATCACAATGGCCGAACACTATCCAAGAACCAAGACGCACACGAGGCTACAAACAAGGGGACAGCGGAGTCTATAATCATTTATCTCGACGAGTTTAATAAAAGGCGGATTATTTATGGTGGCGTGGCGGACGGCGACGCTAATGTCGCATGATTTAATCCCATTACATTGGGAACGATGCCAGGGCTGGTATCGGGAGATGGTTATGGATCTCGGGATACGTTCGGCTGGAGTCTTGATAGCGGTAATTTTGGTATAATCCTAGTATAGTGGGCTGGTTGCTTTCGGTTTTGGTTTAGAGTGGTGTTATGTATGGAAATTTTATGAGTAATTAAATTTTTGCCATAGTTTAGAATACAAATTTCTATAAACCGTTATTTCAGTAGTCTAAAAATGTATTTTTACTATAGACTACTTTTATTTTGTTAATTTAGTAGTTGCCTGTGTCAAACTGTGTCAAATAAATTAACATTCAAAATTATTTTAACTACATCTTTGGCATAATAAAATAAACTTTCAAGATAATAATACAATAATGTTGCTTCCACTTCATCATAAGCCAAAATCATATCTCCAATGATCTTAAGATAGGCATTAAAAGCGAAGGGCCCAGAGCAATAAGAAACCGAACACAATTGAACTCGTGGAGACATCCCGCTAAAACCCCCATTATATTAGTAGATTAAAGGCTACTTTACTCGATATTCCGTAAAATATTGCCTCATAAATAGAGGGCAGCTGCGGAAACGTGATCAAGTCCGGGGTAGAGAGTGTAATCCCGTTAAAAATTGCCAAACAGAAAACAAACGTACAATAGACGGTTATACATCAAGTGGCTTAAAAAGAGAAAGGAAAAACTGCGATCGTGGGAAGACATAACCGTGAGGCGATGACGTCCGAAGACGGATTCCGGCGGTCCCGCGCGACAGATACGAATGGTATCGTATGGCGGTAATAGGAACTGGCGCGGTCACGTTAAATGACCGGCATCCGGACGTAGACAAAAGGGAATCCGCCGTAATAAAGCAGGATTGATGAAAAAGCGCTAAGCCACGCCGATATAGCTATGGTCCGTGTGGTATGAGATGCTAGCGATTTTAATTTTGCGTTTAAATGTTGGTATTGGAATTAAATAACACATCTATTGCAGTTGCCTGTCTGAAAAGGCAACGATCGTTGTTGATTTGTGAAACTGATTGTTTGGTCTCGTACTTCATTGACATTTAAAAACCTACGACAATTTCTATTTCTTGAATAATTCCCAGATTAAAAAACGTAAGAGTATAACAGATATACAACAGTTCCTTTTACTTTATTGATGACAGAAAAAAATAAAAGCAATGACATTTTTAAAGTGACGATAAATCACAAACTTAAAACAAATTTTGTTCCAGCCTTGGACCAATCACCAAGATGTCTTCCGAGCGGCTTTAATACAAAGCTATTGCTATTACTGAGATCGCAACGAGCTCGACCATCGAACGGCGGCTTTGCTGGACTCACTTTACCGGGATTTCGGATATGACGTAAAGCACTCGCTTAACCACCCTTCGCCTCCCCCTGACCGAGTTTTTCTCCTATTTATTAGGTCTAAATTCCGCCTGGATTTATCAGAGACGAAATTCATAAGTCTTTATATTAAACGGTTTGTTGGATTACTTCTTTTTTGCTTGATTTCGTTAATATTATGGAAGATCGTTTATATCTTTTCAGCTATGGTTCAGATAGGTATAGGTAATATTTGGTTGAAGTTTTGATGTAATGATTACGTTTTTCAAAGTTATGTTATATCGAATGGTGTGTGATGAAGACAAAAATGTTTAATATACACATACAATTAAATTGACCTTTTAGTACACTTATGAAGTACAAAATCCGATGGAACGATATCTCCTGAAAATATATCTTATACCTTTAACTTTTCAAAGGACTATTTTCTTTAAAAAAAAGTTAAGTATTGCAATACCTTATTATTTCTTTTGACTGTAGGTACCTATCACGTGTAGAGATGTTACACCCAAAGAAGGGTAACTAAGAGAATTTCCAACGCAATATTAGCATAAAATCCGAAGGCACACGTCGGTCACCCATAAATTACTCATTTATTAACATCACAAAAACCAGCCCGTACATTATTTACCGTTGAACCAAAAACGTTTCTTGCCGTTTCCTTTGTTGAATATGAAATAAAACATAACGCCCGGAGGGACACCTGCCAACCATAGGGTCACAGTAACATATATTAATAACACGTTAATTTATTAACAAGTACTGTTTATCCAGGGATTAACTGAGAATAGTTTTAGTTGAACAACAAAGGGCCGAAAGGGTTCAAAGCGAATTTCTTGCCGACATATTTACCTTAGGTGGAGGTGATAGTAATTTTACGCGAGAAAGGTCAGAGTTTTGCTTTTGTACAAACAATGTTCTCGGCGAGCCACGGCGACGAAGTGACCCTCGCATTAAATTTAAAGGTGCACGCCATAATATACTTTAACAACTGTTTAATAGAGATTAATTATGGATAAACGTTTTTTTACGAGCTGCGGTTTCGTGACATTGGGTGGGCTGGATTTAACAAACTATAACTAATAATTTGCAAACATCAGATTAATGTTAAATTATAGTTGTTTATTTAATAATGTGCTAAATATTACTTGAATATGTTATTATTTTTAGATCAACTACTTTTACGTTAACTACCTACCTACATACATAACATGTAACAGGAACATGGAATAGAGAGAAGTCTATGAATTTTGTTGACAAAGAGATCGGATCGAGAATTCTTTTTTTAACAAGCTACTGGTTAGAGAAGCGGCATTGCGATTTTTTAAATATTTAATCTTATTTACTGGGTCTAGTTATTGATTTAGGTTCGAGTTACTAACCGAGGTGTTAATAAAAAGTTTATAATATAATCGTAAATGTAGTATATCGTAAAAACCAGCCAAGGACTTTATAATATGAAAATATAACGTGCTATTTTATACAAACCTTGACACTAAACAAACAGCACGTGCAAATAAAGAAAGGTACCTAGCAATAATAATTAACTATGCAATGCACACACCTAACAACGAGAAAGACGAATATAAAATAAGCATCAAATTCACATTTCTAACGGAAAGCAAACAGTCGGAGATCACACAAAAGACGGTCAGAAACCGAAGCCATGAATCATTAATGAGGAACCGGCCACATCTATTGTTGAACTATTTAACAACCAACGGCTGGTCGAGGATCACGTACCATGGGCAACGCAGCCGATGACAATGTCATAAGTGTATTGAGCTTACAGCGGCCACTTTCTGGCCGAAAATACCTAACACCATCGATACTACCATTGATTCAGATAGGAAAAAATCTAGCATTATTGGGAAAATCACGATTCGTAAATGCGTTAATGTAAAAAAAACGGATAATGATTCACAATATTAGCTTTTCCATACTACTTGAGTTAATTGGGTTGTCAGATCCAAAAAGTTACGGATAATTTGGTAAGTATCGAACTGAAGAGTTAGCTATGTTGCTCATTGTAACAAATTCAACTTGTACAATTGTATAGAAAGTAATGTTAAGTGAACTCTTTGTTGTACCACACTGGTGAAGTGCAAATAAAACTATTGTAACAACGGCCACTGGAGGTAATTAATGTGAATTATAAAGGCATCGGACGCCGAATACGGAAACAGCTCGAACCCGAACCCATGACGAGAAATTGAGATGAAAAGTAAGTCATTAACAAAGGAAAATTTATTTAAGTAGCCTTTTAAAACTACTAAATTAAGCATATATGTGGACTGAAATTTTCAAACAATTTTATTGCAAATTCATAATTGCTTCGATAATTAAGGTCTCAATTGAAAACTCAGCCGTTTGACGTCTTAAAAACTTTTCAAGGTAATTAAAACCGACATAGAATTAAAGGTACTCCATAGCTCGTGCATATCAAGGGAAACTTTTATAAGAACATTCAAGAAACTCCCTTTTGCGATTCTAGCGTACGGCGTTCGAAAATTTTCGACTTCCGTCACAAAAAACAAAAAGAATCAGATTTCCGAGTGGAAACCCTCGAGTTTCCTGTGAAGTGGCGTGATAATTATCCTTTAATGATTCGTTCGGAGCCTCCATCGGTGTGGCCCTGGTATTAATATTCCATGCATTGAATGTGCGTTCACATTTTGAGTAACTCTTATATTAATCGTTCATCTTGACGATTTTTGAATGTTGCCAATTTTCGTTTTAAACTGGAAGACGAAATTAGGCTTCAGGTAGTCTTTTACTCTTTTGTGTGATTTGAATCATGATTTACTTTTTGTTAGTATTTAATAATAACGACACAAAATAATAAGAGTTGATATAAATATCAGCAAATTTTGTTTGATGCCTGTGCGATGGTTCATTAATACTATTCTATATTATATTATTATTGAAGCGACACAGAAAATATTTAACATTGTTCTGGAAATTATGAATCAGATATAAAATATACTTTTTAAGATATCAACCAGTCGTTTTCTAATGATTTCTCCTCTAGGATCCCAAGTCTGTACACAGCAAACGGAAGTGCGCTTTCGAGTCGATTGTTTCACGAGATTTTAATAACGGTGCAACGCAAAGAACAAGTCGACAGCCCATTGTTGACTTCAAGATGCTATGCTGGTTTCACTCCGAATAATTCCAATTTGATTTTATCAAGATTCACAGCCCCAGGGGACAGCCGCTGCAACTCTTCGTTATAAAAATACACTAAGTCTTAATTGTGACTCATTAATATTTCTATCTTAGGCCTTTCAGAGCCATCTTTAAAAAACTTCTTCCATTGTTATATTTTATCGAATTGTTTTGAAAACTTTGAGGATAAGTTCGCACTATATCGTTCACAGTATGTGCAAATAATTAATGGATGCGAAATAAGTTATCAAATTCCTAAACTATTAAAATTCCTGACATTAATGGGGTCCCTTAACCTCTAGGATCATTTAGTCCCTTTGTCCTCTAACCTGAATCTTGGTTTACTGCCAATAAATAACGTCATTACCTGTTCAAGGGACACCGTAAAGCATCTTGAGGAACAATAAGCAAATGTGGGATGCCATTAAAGCTATATAAAGTGTACCACATATTAAAGTATTATTACGAGGGTCTATAGTTTATGAATCTTTTGGTGATAAAACTATCTGTTGAAATATAAAGTTTCAAAATTAACCAACAATATTATAATCATTTGATTGAGCCTCATGAAGTAGAAAAATTCGACCATAAACCGTCGTAAGTTCTATTAGTGACAGTTTCGACTTTTTGATTACAAATCAAAATCAGGATTTCAGTTATAATAACCCAGCGCTAAACTCGCGGGATTAAATTCCTTACAAGTGTAAAGTGCAAACTTTTTGTAGCTACATATATCGAAGCGAGGGAAAACAATGACGATATCTCCCAATGAAACATATTTTTTTCTTCACAGGCAGCGGGGGCAATTATCCACATCTCGGACACAACAGCGCAGACGTCCTCGACTCACAATGGCTACCACTCGAGGTCTTGCTGTAACGAATCCACTACTCTACTACCTACTATCAACCAGTCCCTTTCGCGAAACTGGAGCGAGATTGTTTGTGCGACACCCCTACCAGTTAATGATGTATGGGAGGGGGGGCGTTCATTAAATGCTGTTTGTCGACGCCCTTTTTTTAAATTTCAGCCTCTTTTCTTGGAATATATTTTCTGTGAATGCTGTTGATTAGTATACGAAGTACTACACCCCAAAGGGCATGTTGCTCAAGGTAAATCTAATTATGTACCGTCTTGCTTATCAGGCAAGTAGCGTCTCTGATTTTTTCACGCTAATGACTTGAATTACTTTTATTCAATACCTGTGATGTTATATTCGCGACCTTTTTTCGGTAAAAAGAAACGAATGATAGACGCAAACCATTGACGTCTATACAATTTTAAAATGTTTTTATTTTTCCTGTTCTCGAAAAAGGAATATAAGGGTGACAACTACGATAACACTACATGGCTCTTATAGCCTGTATCCCATACAATTCATCACTCTCAATTGTTCGCCCCGACCCGTGCCCTGATCATTATTTAAAATATAGATGAGTGTTTTCTTTTCGATAATCGAGACCGTGATTGAGGGTTGAATACAATAGAGCCTTCTTTGAAAGCGTCGCCAGTAGCTTGGGGCCCGAAGGACCAGTCTCGCTTATTTGTATTAGTAAATTGAAGGTACACTGTCCACGCTATCGAGGTCTCCGCCGTATCGCTTCACGTTCCCTCTCCGGTTACATTTTTAAAAGCGGTGGGCGGAATGGGGGATCAATTAAGCTGGTCTTTGTGAACATTCTATCGGCGCGCAATGAAAAGAGTTGTGATTTTCTTTGATATGCGGAGACGCGGTTTGCCGAGTGAGAAATCAAAGGGCGCCATCGTGATGCATGACGGGTTTTATTAAGATTTAATGCCGCCAACGACACTCGGAGGCGGGAAAAGAACGAGTCTCAAGTATTCGATGTACGTATTACATGACGCCATTTTGTTTTTGTATGTACAAGTGCAGACATTAAATTAGAGTGCTAAAATCTTAATGAGCTTAGCTAAATAATTTCGTTGTAGCTCTTATATTTGTGTATACTATTTGTTTAACTGTAACTATTTGTTTAACTGTGTTTTGTTTATTCTTTCAATCAAAGATATAATACAGGAGATATAGGGTGCTCCAAAATTAACAAGATGGTTTAATTCGAGTATCTCTATTTAGAGTAATCTTGAGACTGTAAAACGCCTTTCTCAATCACAATACAGGTTTCATGAAAACGTTACAAGCACTATCTGCGATCATCGGCTTAACATGCTCAGTTAATGAACACCCGTGGGCTTACATATTCGCTAGCCGTACGGGCTATAGCAGGGGGGCAGGGAGGCGCCCATCCCATCTTAGCTTTAAGCTGGTTCACACTCGCCGTCTAGATTTATGGATCGAAATAAATTGCTTGAGAAAAACGTTGACGAAGATTATCGGGATGGAAGGAATTTCTATTACAGTGCGATAATTTGACGCTAATTAATTTAAATATCTTCTATCTTTTCTGGTGTTTCGTCCCTTTAAATAGATATAATAAAGTTTACATTATCTTGTCTTTCTTTTTCTTTTCAATTAATTGTGTTTTATACGTCTAAGAGTGTTAAACTTTAACAGACGTGAAAGAGTTTCAATCTGTTAAAAATGTCTGTCCTTTGTCAAATGTCTTTAACAAAAATCCTAATTACTTTTTTCTGGCATTCAAATATCAAAGCCATGAAATTGCAATAAATGGATAATTGCATTAAACTAGGTATTATACCTTATAGTTTCCACTAGCAGTTAAGATTAAGGAACATGTATCCGAGGCTTTAAGGAAACCTGTTAAGTATCCACGCTTGCTAAGTAATTTATCCATCTATCGGCGAATACCCTGGGCACCTACTAATAACTTATGACGTCAGCAATGTGTAGTTAATACGGGCAGTTCCTTACAAGCTGAGGGTAATTTATCGTCTTGGATATAATTGTTTATCTTCGCTTACCGTAAAGGCGATTGTTATTTGATAAATGTGTTTTATTGTTTAAATATTAGTTACAGTATCTATTGATATTGCTTTCTGGAACAATAATTCTAACATGGTTATATTGTCTTTTGTCAAAATATCAATTAATTTTTGTGTACCTATATTTACGTTGTCAGTGTATTAGTTTTTACCACAAAATAACTCGTAGGTTTTTTTAGACATAATATACATAATAATTTCAAAATTTCACATTACAGTAAATGTACTTTTGAAGTATATTATAAAACTATATCTAAGAATATATAACACTTCTGTAATAGAACCAGTAAGATAAGCCCACACAAAATTAATATAAATTAATCCATCCATACACTTTCCAAAACCCATCGAAACTATTAACGTATTTGATTAAATCACTAAAGTACTCACACCATACTATCGAGACGTTATTAATTAAAATCCTCAAGGAAGCCCGCACCTGTCCCAAGGCGTAGCAATCGGGTAAGACAAAGAACGGACCAATTCGCCTCGGGCCAGCAAATCCTTATGAGGGTAGTCCGTAATCCGGCCACGGAGGACCGTGTATCGATACACAAATATATTTGTATTAAGATCACGTTCGAAGGCGTTTTCGAGTCGAAAATCAAATAAGTGATATTTGGATCTGTGGACATTGCATAATTAGTTTGATGAAATTGGGTGAACGTTAATATTGTCGCTTAATTTCTAATACTATGTAAGTAATTTCTTGGTTATTAGATTTGATACAGACAAAACGACGAATTGTTACAAAAATTAAAGACGAAAATAAATACGTGAAACTTTATATAGGTGCCATAATACTTTCTTATGGTATGATCCTCCGAAAACGAATATATTAGACTTGTATCTTATTATAATTTCAGTGAGAGTATTATACAATATATTGAGACTAAGCTAAATCAAGTCAAAAAGATATTAAATAGAACATTTAATTTCCAGAAAATAGTAAAACATACCACGCAAAGAAATGCTTAGTAACGTCTCAGTAATTCAGACTAAATTAACGCTGAGGAGATTTGTAGCAATCTATCTCGCCCCCCAAATACCAAAACTAACTCACTCCTTCCAAACTCGCCAATTCGCAACGCCACAATAAATAAGCCTACAATAGGAACAAATGGACAACCGGCAAATTAAACCCCACGGTGCTGCGTTTCGATTCTCATACATCAGCCACATCGATCTCACACGTCTGAACAAAGGCCTTAGCGAAATACTCGCCAGCACGCGATCGTCTTACTTCCTAGGGAATTTTCGTAGCCGAATTTGAATTTTGATACCCAACTCTTTGGGTTTATATTCGATTGTGTTATTTGTCAAAGAGAATCGTTGTCTTAAATTAACACCGAGCGATAATATTTCAGCAATATGTCCAATAATTCAAATAGTCATTTATTGCTATAGAAACTATACGTCTCGCAATATTTTTAGATGGTTTAAGACGGTAATAACTATGTATCTCACAAAATTTGAAATAACAAGCATAATAAATAAATAAATCTTTGCAAAATGCAAAATCTTTAATAGAATTTCATATGTATTTATACATATTTTTGGCATAATTATTTTAAGTTCAGGGTATGTTCGTTTAATACAAAGTTACAATTCGGTGTAAGTAGCGGTCCGCCTTAATGCGGGCCGACCGAAAACAAAACAATCCGATGCTCACCTCCTCGCGTCCGGTTCCGTACAGTAAATTTACATTCCCCACCATCTATCCCAGAAGTCCATCCGGGCTGGCAATAAAACGATCTTAAGGAACGGAGGAAAACGTCTTAGCGCTCTTTGTTAAGGGAGGGCGGCGATCACTCGTTTCCGCTTTAATGATGTTAAGAGTTTAGACGTTAGTATTATTTGAGGATTATTTGGGACTGATATAGAAGCTCGCTTATGAAGTCTTAGCTGTTTCGTATACAAATAAACTTTATCATGAAATACTGTATTAAGAGCCTTATTTCTGGGCAAAATTTTTGGCCAATATTCGTAAAACATCTAAATTTTGTTCATTTTAAAATAGGTTTTACGTTTGAGGAATGGATTGAACTAAAATATAATAATGTTTAATATACAGTAGCATTCATTAAAATTTTAGCGGTGTATTTAATGAGAATCGCCATAACCCTTAAAATTATACCAAAATCTCAGTGGGTCGTCTTAAAGATATACGCCGAAGGGAACTCTTAGTCCGCATGTTTATAGGTTGATGCTATCTCGTAATTGTGACAATATTTGGTTTAGGCTCTTAAGGAGCCAAGGTAAATTGTGGAGCCATGACGGCATGAAGTTTAGCAGAAATCGGCTCTCTGATGGAGGCAATTTAGGTTAAATGACACGGGGTTATTTGGAGATATGGTAGTATATCTTTAAGCCAGGAAACGGCTAGCCTTGAGATATATTCCCTGTTACAAATGAGTGTGCAGAAAATTTACAGGAATAACTTACACAGCGGTCTACATTTTTTCAACAGAATGCCTTTTAGAGTTAGTAGTCGTCTT
>DVTA01000206.1:0-10939 GCA_018233265.1 Junonia stemosa | reverse complement strand
CTGCGCGTGGCTACGTCACTCAAGAAAGAGACGGCCGTAACATTATGCGTGAGTGAGAGGGAGAGGGAACACAATGAGAAAGGATATTAGAAAGGATGCGTGGGTAAAAAGGACAGGGATTTTTGGAATGTTCTAGACGTTGTTCTGGCCCGAACATAGATTATCCAACGAAAGTAAAGAAAATCGTGACCATCGTTTTTCTTTGATTCGAGAGCGATTATCAAATGAATCTGAAGAAGCCCGAGCCCACCGGCTCAGTTTGATTCATGAAAGATTATCCAACGAAACGGAAGAAGCCCGCGCTCACCGGCTCAGTTTGATTCATGAACGATTAGCAAAAGAAACGGAAGAAGCCCGTGCTGACCGGCTCAGTTTAATTTATGAGCGACGATCAAATGAGTCTGCAACTCAGAAATCCAAACGTTTAAGTAACTTACGCAAGCGTTCCACACAGAGAGTGCTTAATGAAACTCCAGAAGAAAGGACCAGTCGATTGGCCGTCCTGAGACAAGTGTCAAGTCACTTAAGAAATACTTGTTTATTGGGAGTTCAAAAATTCCGAGCAGCGATTAATGTTTTTACAGATGTACCATGTGCTGTATGTAATAAATTGCTTTATCCACAACAGCGCATCAATTTACAGACGGCAGCATTGAGTTCTATCTTACCATCTGAATTAAGCGCAGACGATAGGATATTAACATGTTCTCGATGCAGTAATACTTTAAAAAAACGAAAAATTTCATCTCAAGCCTATTGGAATAATATGGTTGTTGCTAATGTGCCACACGAATTAGCCGATTTAAACGAAACTAAAAAAAAGATTTCTTTGCAAAGTGGTGCCATTTATTAAAATAATAAAACTACAGAACCGATTAAGCCAAGATTGGTGTAAAGGTCAAGTAGTCTTATTCGCAAAAGATGTCGTAGAGTTAGCCGAACAACTACCACTTCACCCAAACCAGGCTGGACTAATACTTATTGTAGAAAGTCTAGAAAACCTTCAACGTACTAAAGAGTTTGTGGTTGATATTGATAAATTAAAAATTGCGTTAAGTTGGTTAATGTCTAACACGCTCTTTATGAGGACGTTCGACCTCATTTTATCAATGCAATTGATATTTCCGAATCGATACAGGTGACCGGTGAACTACCCAATTATGAAGAAGAAACTGAGGCAATAACGAGAACAACTAGAACTATTGAGCATTTTAAGTACTTAAATAACGATACAAGTATTTTGCATGGTTCATATAATCAAGGTGATGCAAGGTTCAGTCCTGAATCTCGGGGCAGACAATGTACTGTGCTATTGCAACAGTTTCTTGCGTGGCTTTTCAACTAATTGATCCAAACTCATTGTGCCAAAGTGATATCGACTACATTTTGATTATAGGTGACAAATACTATTGTGATTGCGTAGCAGCTTGACCGGTACCTAACATTGAAGATTCAAACTCAGAATATTTAGCAGCTACAGAACTTTTGCCATGCATTACATATAATAGACAACAGGTTAACATTAGCGGTAATGAACAACCTATTTTTAACGGTCATTTAGTAAATGACAACAGCGAAAATTTTTTCCCTAATTTAAAGAATGCTCTCAATAGATTTTTTATTGAACATTCGTATGGTTTGATAACCGCTAACCTAACAACCGTAGCTGTGTATTGCAAACGTCAATTAGACTCTGCTACGTATTATTTGTTTGATTCTCATGCACGTGGCGCAAAAGGTTTTAAGGGACCATTGCACGGAGCAGCTTGTTGTATGAGATTTACAAATGTTGATAGTTTATATAACATTTTGCGTAGGAATTTGTTTATTAAAAAATCTTTTAATGAATACACATTGAATGTTTATTCATTGACGTCACTTATTTTGACATCAGTAGTTATGAAAAGAGAATAACTGTTATAAAACTTGTATCACCTCAGGATGTTATCAAAGATGTAATTTCTAACATTGATTTCAAATCGATGAAAGGTAATACTGCAAATGAGTTATTGAAAACATTAGGAGAT
Source organism: Junonia stemosa (assembly GCA_018233265.1). Taxonomy (NCBI): domain Eukaryota; kingdom Metazoa; phylum Arthropoda; class Insecta; order Lepidoptera; family Nymphalidae; genus Junonia; species Junonia stemosa. The sequence goes on along the minus strand of DVTA01000206.1, from coordinate 8,912 downwards.
GTAGAAAAGCATTACCAACATCAATTCACAGAAATTCTCAACACTCACCAGGAACTAATAGCTACTCCCTACCCTATTGAAGGCGAAAAGAACGGAAATGGACAACTACTGGATATCAAAGGATTAAGGAGATCTAAAAGGAGTTGGTGGAGAGCTCTTGTTGCATTTCTACGGGCAGTGAGACCACACGAAATGCAGGCAAACTTACTAAATACGGAAAATTCATGAAAGGATTAAAATACACAGGTTATGCAGTATCTGCTGGGGTTTTCGCTTATGAAATGGCAGACATGTTTGGTGCCATACCTGACGTGAAATACGAAGAAGTAACTTGTCAACTTAATGAGCTGCACGAGAATAGAATCGAGACGAGAATAGAAAACACCAACCAAAATGTTAAAGACATTAAAAGTGAGATCTCATTAATATTAGCTGAAGCAAGGGATAAATTTGAAATTATGATTAAGATGTCGCAAGTATTCGGCTCATATATGCAACAATTAAGTAACGGGTTTTTACTCTTGCTTCAAGGAAAAATTCCTTCAAGTATGGTCTCATTAGACCTTCAGAGAGCTTGGCTTGAAAACCAATTACCAAGTCCTTTACTAAATCACATTGGTTCAATAACACCTCATCTTAAACTTGTGTTAAAAGCTATTGATGAAGTTAATCATCAGCTCATAATTTCAGTTGAAGTTCCTCAAGTTGATTCAAAGTTCCAAATATTAAATTATGTATATTGGGAACCCCAGGTTATCCACGAGGGCATTTGCTATACATCTCCAAGATCATCATTATTCTTGGCATATCCTCCATCAGATAGTGAAAAAAACGTGCCTCTTAAACCTTTGCTCATAGATCCTGAATCATGCCTTGCAGATGGGTATATAATGTGTGAATCTGACGCAATTTTAGATCAAATACCACTCTTATCTGAAAACAGAATTTGTACGAAAGGACTATCTCAAAGAAATAATCGAAGAATTCGGAGAGATGTTGAGGATTTGTTTCTTCAGGCAACTTCTCCTGTCTACGATATCAGTAAAATAGTAAATAAGACCTTAGAAAGAAACATCGTGGTAGAAAGTACTCAAACAGATCTCTTGAAATTACGACAAGAACTAGATTTAATGATCGAAAAAGCGAAGGCTGATTCGATAACTTCAAGAGATCTCTTGGTTATGGCAGAGAAGGATTCACAATTAATCAAAATTCTATTTTTAATACTAACCCCAACATCACTTTATGTTTTATGGACACTAGTTCTCTATATCAAAGACTATCTCTTAAAGAAGAAGAAGCAAAGAGTCGAAAATCGAAGGTTAAGAATTTTGGATCAGGTTAGAAGGATGGAAACTAACTGACTATTTAACAAATCAATTAAATCCTTAACTATTCATTGCTTTTATGTTAACAAACAAATTGTACTTATTTCTTTATCGAATTGCTTTTAATCATGTCTATGAATCCACTTATAGTAAGTTAAAGATAAAATTAAGTTTAATTTTGAATTAATATTAATTTAGTTTAGTCTATTATCAGTTTAGTTTAGTAAATTTTTATCTTTAAGATTTCATTTAACTACAATTAAGTTTAGTTTAATTTCATATCGACACCTCCTACGTATATTATCGTAACCAACAAATTTGCGAAAATGACTTTTATGTATTTTTAAATACTACATAAAGCAATCTATTATTTAAGCTTATCAAAAAAATTATATACCTATTATAACCTTAGATATCAACACTGCAAATTATCGTAAGTTCATCTACAGCGACGTAATCTGTGGTACAGCGCAGTTCCCGCACTGTACGCGGGGGCGAGGGGATGTGTCAACCGCGCGAGAGCATCGTAAATGGCAGTAACGATTACTTACGCGGAGGGACCGCACGCGTTCGCTTGCCGTCGCCATGTTTTAATTTTACGTTATTTAATCTTTATGTTTTATGAAACTATCACCAAAATGTCGTCTAGATCGAAATTAATGATTGATGCAGTGCTTAAGCAAGCTAACGAGCTTAATTCTCATCTTACGACCGTTGAAAATTCAAGTAATGATGACTATGTGTGTTCTTACAACCCTGTTATTGATAATTCTATGGCAGAACAAGGTAAGTAATATGTTAAAACTTCCTAGATGTATTAAATAATAGTGACACAGCTATACCGTCAAATTCTGTATCTTACCCATAGTAAAATATCGTAAGTATTACTTACTATAGCGTACTTTGATTACACCCATTTATAAAATATCGTAAGTAATAGTTACGATATTTTACCGTGTTTTTTATTTTTGAAAAAGGTCCGTATGTTTACTTACGATATTGTACGATGGATTTTTACCCTGCTTTTGTATCGTAATTTATACTTAAAATATTTTACTTCGATGATAAAAATATGTTACTATAGTATACATTTAAAAAAACTTTGATAATAAACTATTTCTTAACTTTTTTTACAGAGTCTCCGCTCCCATTTGATGCTGATACTACAGAGATAAATCAAATGATGGATTTACTATCTGATTCTGAGATATCATGTGCAAACAATAATAACATTTCACCTACGGTACAAAGTAAGTAGTATTAACATTAAGTATAAATAATGGCTTATTTACACTTGATAACTGATCTACTAACCATTTATTTGATTGTTTACAGTTATTGAAGAGGAATCGTTTATCGAGGAAACTATAACTCAACATCCATCTCCAGATTGCTCAACAAATCACTTAGATTTTGACTGTGATAACCATTTTTGTCCCTGGTTTGTTGAACAAGATATTTTGCCCCAGCAGCACTCTGTTGCTTCTACTTATACAGATTTTATTGATACTCCGCAAGCAAACACGCCTTTATCTTTGATCTCTGAACCACCAACACCACAAGTTTTAAGAAAACGAAAAACCAACACAAGGAAAGACAGAGGAAATATTAGGCGTCGACATACTAGTGAATGGAAAGATAATAAAAGAAAATTGCAAAAAAACTTAGGCAAAAAGTATGAGAGCCGCGATGGTACCATTCGACATGGTAAGTCTTTGGGTCCTGTGTGCCATAGAAATTGCAGATTAAAGTGTTCCGATAAAATGAGCGATGAAGATCGACTTTTTAACTTTGATAAGTTCTGGGGTTTGGGTGACCGTGAAAAGCAATGGGCATTTATCGCAAATTTGGTGGTGAAACAAAAGAAACGAAGGGTTTTTACAGATACTGAATCAAGGCGTAATTTTACTTTTATTTATAGACTGGCAAAGGGGGACATTCAAGATCAAGAAAATTACTTAACTGTGTGTAAAAAAATGTTTTTAAACACTTTCTCAGTAAGTGAACAGTTTGTATACACATCTTTAGACAAAAAGAATAACGAAAGTGGATTGATAGAGGCGGATATGCGAGGACGTCATTCTAATCACCCGAAAGTAATAACTGAAGAAGTTATAAGAAGTGTTTGCGATCATGTTAGGTCCCTTCAACCGGTGGAATCGCATTATACCCGTAGTAGAAGCAATAAGTTGTACTTAGACGGAGATTTAAATTTCCACCGGCTATTTAATTTATACAACGAGTGGTTCGACTTAAACACCTATTCATCTAAAGCTAATACTGAACGACAATACCGCGACATAGTTAATGAGTACTTTAAGATTAGTTTTTACGTGCCGAAGAAAGACCAATGCGACAAGTGTCACATTTTTAAAAACAAATCTAGCCCAACATTAGCTGAAACGCAATCACATGAAGAACATATTAAAAATAAAGAGATAGCTCGCAAAAAGAAGTTCTCGGATAAAGAACTGGCTAAAAAATCAAATGGCAAATTATTAGCTGCCACGTTTGACTTTCAAAAAGTCCTTACTACTCCTCACGGTAATATAAACATCCTTTATTATAAACGAAAGCTCTCAGTATTTAACTTCACAGTTTTTAACTTAGCAGAACAAGAAGGAACTTGCTTTATGTGGCATGAAGGGGAAGGTCGACGCGGGGCGAATGAAGTATCTAGTTGCTTATCAAGGTACATCTGCAAATGGAAGGATCAGGGTGTCAGTGAGTTTCGGTTTTGGTCTGACAATTGTGCAGGTCAAAACCGAAATCGTATAGTCTATGCCATGTACCTACATGTGGCTACTAAGTACAATGTAACTATACATCATTCGTTTTTAGAAGTTGGGCATACTCAAAATGAGGGTGACAGTGTTCATGCCTTAATAGAACAATCCGCTAAAAACAAACTCATTTATACTCCGTTTGAGTGGTTCTGTTTAGTTAGGTGGGCTAAACAAACTGGAAAGCCATATATTGTTGAGGAATTAAAACATGCTGACTTTTTTAATTACAAGCTATTATTAAAGGGCAATTGGGCTAAAAATACTGACGGGGACAAAGTATACTGGAATAAAATAAGAGAAGTATTTATCAAACCTGAGGAACCCTACAAAATTTTTTACAAATACGATTTATCTTCCGATGATTACTATGTTTTGTGTATAAAGGCCGCTACCCGGAGACAGTGCAATATAACCAATGTAGAAGCTCTCTATAACAATGTACTTCCGATACCTAAAGCAAAAAAAGATGATTTGATGAATATGTGTAGGTCTCACATTATACCTAATACCCATCATGATTTCTTTCAAAGTCTTCCAGAAGTTGGAAATGACGTTAGTTTAGATTCAGATTCAGATTAAGATATGATTAGATTTTATTAAATGTTCCTGTTTTTTACCTGATTTTATAGACTGAACAATTTGGACTGATATGTTTGCTAATTAATAAGAAAAGTGAGACTTTTAATTATACTATTTTTAATTTCAGAAGGATTTATTTGTTTTGTTACATTTGTGAAATGATTAATTATAATTATAATTTGATAAGCTTTTAATGCATTTAATGCTATTATTTTCGTATGTTAGTGGGAAATTATCCCTTCGCAATTTTATTTATCGTTCTTGCTACAATAATATTGTAAGCACTATTTTAGGAGAGAGAGACATTTTAATTCATTATTTTCGTTTGTAAGGGGGAAATTATTCCACCGCAATTTTTTGTTGTTATTCCTACTACAATAATTGTAAGCACTATTATTTTAAGAGAGACATTTTAATTTGTACTGATTTTTACGCATTGAATGCTATTATTTTCGTTTGGAAGTGGAGAATTATCCTACTGCAATTTTTAGTTGTTGTTCCTACTATATTAATTTATCACTACTTTAAGAGAGATATATATTTCAAAGTGTACTGATTTTTCGTTTCTAAGTGGGAAATAATCCCTTCGCAATTTTTGTTGTTGTTCCTACTAGAATAATTGTAAGTTCTACTTTAAGACATAGAAAAAGATAATTTGGACTGATTTTATTACGGAATAAATTAGATTGCACAATAATGAGGGTAATTTTATTTGATCTATTTCTATTTGATGGCACTTACGATACCATTTAATAACTTTGTTCCAACGCATATAGTGGTAAGTATTACATACAATATCAATTTGCTAATTGTCATCAATGTAAATAATCGTATGTATAACATATGTTATTTAATCCTACTTAAAATTCAACGTAAAGTAAAGTAAGTATTACATACAATGAAGTACGATTGATACTTTCCAAAGTAAAATACCGTATGTGACTTTTTACGAATTCTAGCAAAAAAATCAAGAAACTTTTATAACAATAATAAGCCAATCATAATAATGTATCTGTGTACCAAATTTCGTTCTTATACGAGTACACCTGACTTCATGAACGTCAAATATCTGCAAGCGAATCTTTAAATGGCCGTACTGTAAAGTTAGTAAAATACAGTTACGATAATATACGTAGGAGGTGTCGTGATATTCTCCGCCGTGCTAAAGTTGGTGGCATTAAATCTTATCTCATGAAGCGTCAATTGCGGTGGTGTGGACATGTTTCGCGAAGGTCTGAGAACAGGATGGCGAAACGCCTATATTACTCTGAAATCGCGAATGGCAAGAGGAAACAAGGCGGCCAGTTCCTTCGGTACAAAGACGTGCAGAAAAGACATTTCAAGCGATGTGATATTGATGGGATCCCATCCCGATGGGAAGAACTGCCCCGTAATCGATCAGAATGGAGACACCTGGTGCAGGAGAAGGTCTATGACTTCGAAGTTGAACGAAGATCTAATATCGATGCCAGACGTGAAGACCTTAAAGCTAAACCACCGACAGCTAAATGAATTCTTAAAACGACACGTAACTATTCCATTTAAAACTTCATAAATGGAATAGTTACTTGTCGCCAATGCCAACTAAAGTTCGTGAATAAAATCGGCTACTGTAGCCATATAAGAGCACATAATAGGCAAAATATTGGCGTTCTTTTATAAACGACAATATTGAAGTCGTTGCAGTCGCCATTGCCGAAATCGGCGAGGAACACATACATACATAACGTAGTCTGAGGTTACACCGCTTTTGCGCTGATAACTTCAATTATTTTAAGATAAAGAAATTAACGCAGCAATCCTAAATCTAAGCTTGCGCTTATTTTAATTTAATTTTATATCAGCAGAAGAGAAGAATACACTTGGCAGGCTTTCTCTGGCAGAATTCCAACCAATTATGAAAACATGCCAGACCCAATTTTATTAGAATGAGGATTAGAAAAATTGAAATTTTTATGTCTAATTTTTTTGTATACCTTGAAAAGAAATTTGTTGTAACACTTTTATTGGTTAAACTTAAGCTTCTTGAATTAAAAAAATAAATCAGAATAATATAAGAAATGAAAAAGACAAATATTTTTATTTACAAACAGCCCCTTTCAATAAAATCATCTATGAGCCCTCGGAATACGTGATCATATTCTTTACCAGGACAATACGGCATCTGTTGCAGAGTGAGACCCTTCATATCCACGCCGGTGTCCGGAGCTAGCGTTACTATGGTTGCGAACAATGAGGCCATCAAACCAAACTCCACCCAATCCATGTAGACCCTCTCGAACTCCTGCCGTGGATATACAGATTCCACGTCCATGTCGAAATACTTCAGGAACCTTGATAATGTCTCAAAGTACAGATCCTTGAGATCGTTCATATATTTCCTTCTAAACTCCTGATCTGTTCCGGTGAATATCAGGATAAATAAATCTCTGATAGGGCACCCGTAATCTATAAACTGATAGTCCACTGGTATGAGTTCTACTGGCTCACCATCCTGGTACATGAAAATAATAAACTAATTATGGAGATTTCAAAATTAAGTGAAACAAATATACTCGGCCACATTTTTTTTACTTTTGACAATTTACACGGTAAATGAAGCTTGATCTAAGTGCGGTGAAAAATTGTTATTTTTCAATGGCCTAACGATTTTTATCATTGCAAAAAGGATTTATAGAAAAGGAGATCAGTCACGCTTCATAAATTTTTTGTTATGACGTCAACAGTATACGATCAGCGGCCAAGCTATTCAAGTTTGAAAATGATATTAGCACTGTTTAAAAAATAATGTTTATCCAGTAATGTTAGGTTTTATCTGGAGAAAAATTCATAATGAGCTGAATTTTTGTATACACCTTCATTGACCTCCGAGTAATATTTGCAAAAAAACTGATAGTCGGTTTTAAATGCCTAAAATGACTGGACTATGTGCAATTTATTTTTGTTGGCCGGCACTTTTACCTTTTGGGTACAATTTGACTTATCTCCTTTGTCTTTTGATTATCGTTCAAGTGGCATTCAAGTGGCACGCAATTAAAATAATAAAATTCACTGTCTTGTACATAAAATGCCAAAACGAAACATCAAAATTGATTGAAGATCTAATATTAAATTTGTAAAAAAATCTAAACCAATTTACGAGTATACTCACCTCGAGGCGTACCATCAAATTATTTTTCTTATAATCTCCGTACGACAAAGTACATTTGACGGTTGTTTGATCGTTATAATATGTTGGATATTTTTTTATGAAGACTTGATATAAAATTTTCAATTTTCTGTTTAACATCTCCGTCGTACAGATTCGCCGCGTGGGTACAAATATTTTGTATCAATACTTGCCAGTCCTCATCAAAACGAAATGGAGCCCTCAATACTTTGATCTTCTGGTTAAAATATTCCGGCATTTTGTGCTCAACTACCAACCCAAGCGCATGAAACTTGGCTAGCTGCTGGACAGCTAACTCTGCGAATTTAATCGTTATGTTTTTCCTTTTTGCGAACATTTCGAAGCCTTTCTTGGATAAATTTTCAAGAAATATAGCTTTATTGCTTGTTTCTTCGTATGCTTTTGCTGCTTTGTACCGATCTTTCTGAGGGACATTCGCTTGGTCTTGCAAAGACGTAAAGATTTTAGACAAGTCTGTGTAGAAGAACTTCTCTTTTAAATAATAGTCTTCTACTCGAAATGACTTCATTTTTTCTACCTCTACACTTTGTTTCACAAAAATATTAGTGTTTTTTATTTTACTTTCAGCAGTTTCACCGGTTATGTCAATTTCATATAGCTTACCGAATATATTGTTGCCCCGTGAATCAAAATCTTTTACCGTCACATCATATTTAGTGTAATTTTCTTTATTTATGATACTTTTGATCGCATCCTGTAATTCTAGAGATAAAGTTTGAAATGTGTCTTTTTCTCTGTGGTCATTATCAGATGTTAAAACCATTATAACTCCCCAATAATCGAGACTATCTCGTTGTCACGGTTATGTACTTGATAATGTATTTATGTATCGAAATGTGTCTCACAGGTAGAAATTAAGAATAAAGATGTTTAATTAAAAACTTGTGCATTTATATAGCATATGTATGTATGATTAAATATTCATATTCCCACGTAATTATCTCTTAACTTTTATAATAACATGGCGTATAAAAATAAGATAAAATATGAATAATGTATTCCTACAATTATATAGCTTTGTCGTCAATG
>DVTA01000205.1:0-10944 GCA_018233265.1 Junonia stemosa | reverse complement strand
GTGTTAGATTTTAAATATTGTATTAAATTAAAGTAACTTTATCTTTTCCTAATGTTAGCGATGATTTTATTTTGAAGATTTTTAATTTGAATTACACGACTTACATGTTAGATATTGATCGACATAACATGTAATTATTGAATGTCTTCTATAACTTTTAAATACGTTATTAAGTTTTGGCATACATAGTTGAAATAAAGAGGTGAAAGGCTAAATTCTTGGCACCTTCGTGGAACTGGCACAAAGCGGAACTTGTTGCTTGGTCAGTATTGCCAAAAATATTGGTCGATTACGCTTTGGGGATTTAAAAAGGTGAAGCTTTATTATTTTTATAGACATATTTGATAGTTCAGCAAACGTTTCAATTATTCTATTCTCAATGGAACAAACAATAACTTAAAAGAATAATTTGCTACCAGTAAAACAGTTTCTTGTCTTGTTTAAAACAATAAGTAATAAAAATGTTCATTATGACGAATACCTTTTAGTGTCTTTTATATTTCGATGTTCGAAACGCTTAAGAGAAACGAAACGCGGACACGAGTGTCACTCGATATTTTTTTACGCTTTAGCAAATACTTTCATAAAATGTTAACTGACAAAAAATTGGTATGACTTAAATATTGATACAACAGATGAAAAAAAATATTGTTCAAGGAGTTTTATTGTGGCCAATTTCGTTTGGTCACAAACAGAAACATATCGATTCAATTAATTTTTTCATGTTTCAACATTTTCAACAAACGACGCAATTTTAAATAAAAATATGAATAAACTACTACAACGCCTCTTTACTACATTGAATGCTGAATTTAGCCTTATTTTCGAGACTCGTTGATATGCCTTCTATTTTCCGGGATAAATAGTACAATAAGCAAATATATATGTAAATGATACCCTGGATCGGGCTAGCAAAGGCACTCAGTAACACAAATAAACAGGCTACGACAGGCACCCGTATCAGCTGAACAAATATTTGCCACAAATGGTAATCGAATCTACGACTGTTGAGAAGTCGGTTGCAGTAAAGCATCAACAACAATTAGTTCAGAATAGAGAAGTCGCAATACTCGTAATCGTACGGATTTTCAGCCAACATCCAAAAAAAAGTGAGCCGAGATGGCGTAGTGATGCGAACATGTTGATCTTAACCAAAGGTCACGGGTTCAAACCCTGGCCAGCACCGCTGGATTTTCAAGTGCTAAAGTATTCAAATTCATCTCAAGCTCGGTGAAGGAAAACATCGTGAGGAAACCTACATGTGCCGGAAGAAATTCTGACACGTGTATATCCACCAATCCGCAGTGGAGCAGCGAGGTGGATTAAGCTCCATACCTTCTCCCTAATAGGAGGAGAGGCCCATGCCCAGCAGTGGGATATGTACAGGCTGTGTTACGTTTTTTGTTTAGCGAAGTTAAAATACCTAATTTTGTCCAGCGTAACCAAAGAAGAAGTGACTGTTCGCATGGGGTCCGTGTTCCGAGACTTCGGAGGTCGAATTCTATCAGTGGTGGACATCCAGAGGCACCCGAACTATAAGATGGACCAGTATTACCCGGATCATAATCTTGCTTTGATAAAGGTTAGATTATATCACATGTTAAAGTATTGTCAGTGGTGGACATTCAGTGACACCAGAACTATAAGATGGATCAGTATTATCCGGACCACAGCCTTGCTTTGATAAAGTTAGATTACTTAGGTATTTTGTATGTCAACGTTAGTAGCGTAACTACAACATGGAGGGCTTTTGACTAATTCATCAAATGGGGCTCGCCAGAGTCGTATTTTCAAAGTCGATTACTGCCGACGCGACGGAAACAAAAGTCTTCTTCTTAAACTAGGAGGCTCCTTAAAGCTTGGTCCCAAGGCATTTAGCCACTGTTGCCATGCTTTATTTTCGCCACTTTAGTATATAGCCTACAAGTTTTTTAGCAACAAACTTTCTCGGAGGCGACTATAAAGTATAGACATCCATAACAAGATATAACTAAAAACGCTGGACCGCATTTGGGGTTAATTGCTAAGTATCCTGAAAATATTTACTCATTTGCAAACAAAACATTAGTATCATATGTGATCGTGTTTAACCCATTAAATCAAATCAAAAATCAAAAATCAAAAACACCTTTATTTGGACACACATATTACATGTAAAAAACAAATGTATAAAAATAAAGAACGAAAACTAAAGAAAAACAAAAACAAAATAATAAAAATAAAAATAATAACAAACAAACAAAACAATATGTGATGCCCAAATTGGTAAGCCACTCAGCATATATGTTGAAAATCATCGTAATGAGTTTCAACGCTGATATTCTGTGGCCGCCAAGAATTGCGTACGTCACGTCGCAGGTAGTGAAAAGTGTGATATAAAAATTAAAAAAGTAAAGATACATGAGTTTGTTGTATAATTATTCTTTATCTGTGGTAACGGAAACTATTATTGTAAAACTATAGTACGGAACTGTCAAAAAAGTGTGGTCGACTTGTCGAGTCATGTGCGCATTGAAACTAATAAAAATAACATGTAAAATTAAAGTAAGGACTTTTATTACATCTACAAAGAAATCATACATGGTGGCAGCGGTAAAAAACATAAATATTTAGAAAAAAATGGCTGATAGGATAACACCTCCGAGCGAATTTAATTTCGAAGAACCGGCGTCATGGCCAAGATGGCGAAAGCGTTTCGAACAGTACCTGTTAGTATCTGGTTTTGATAAAAAGTCAGATGTTGAAAAAAATAATTTATTATCATACTGCATGGGCGAGAAAAGCGAAGATGTAACGAACCAATTCAAAGAGAAACCAGTGAGTTTTAATGATTTATTGAAGTTGCTTGACGAGTATTTTCTACCAAAAAAGAATGTTATATTTGAAAGGGCGAAGTTTAATAGCAGAAAACAAGAACCCGGGGAAACTGCAGAACAATATATAACTAATGTGTACAAAATGGCGGCCTACTGTGATTTTGAAAATATTACCAAAGAGGAAATACTGAGAGATAAAATTGTTGTGGGAATACAAAATAAGAATTTAAGTGAAAAAATGCAACTTATGGAAAAGCTTACATTGGAGCAAGCGATACTAATGATTAAACAAACAGAAATTCAGTGTAAACAAACAAATGAACTGTACGGGGACTCAGAGGTAAATGCATTAAAAAAATTTATAAACAGGAGAGAAGAGGGCAGTAAATGCTATTACTGCCTTAAGCGACCGGCACATTCAAGATTTAAATGTCCTGCAAGGAATGTAGAGTGTTATAATTGTAAATTGAAGGGCCATTTTGAGAAGGCTTGTCGAAGAAGGAAAGTGAATGTTATAGAAGAGAAAAATGACAGTTTAGAGATGACAGATGCAGAAAAAGGTATTCAAAATTATTTTATTGGTCATATACATAATGAAAAAGATAAGCCTTGGTTATGTGATATAGGGATTCTAGAGTTTGATACTTGTAAAAAATTTTTAATCGATTCAGGTGCAGATGTAGTTTGCTTACCATTATATTGTGTACCAAAAAAATTAAGAGAAGATATTATTAAATGCGATATAAATATAAGGTCTGCAGAGGCTAAAAAAATTGAAGTTATAGGCTATTTGAATTTAAATTTGCTATACAACAAAAAGCAATACAGTTGTAAAGTATATGTTTTAAAATCGATAACAAAACCAATTTTAAGTAGGAGTGCTTGTGTTGCATTAAATATATTAACACTTAATTTATATGAATTAGCTATAACTGATAAAAAATCTTTCAGTACAGTTGACATAAAAATGGAATTTCCTTCATTATTCCAGGAGCTTGGACAATTCAAGGATGAAATTTCAATAAAAATAAAACCTGATGCGAAACCTTTTGCTCAAACAGTCCCAAGGGTCGTACCAATAGCACTTTTAGAGAAATTGGAAAAGGAATTAGAAAGGTTACAAAGGTTAGATATCATAGAACCAGTTGAAGAAGTAACAGAGTGGGTGGCCCCAATTGTATGTGTGCCCAAAGGTAACAATGAGATTAGATTGTGTTGTGATTATACTCAGTTGAATAAAAGTGTATTGAGACCATATTTTCCTATACAAAAAGTTGAATATACATTGGCTAAAGTAAAAAATGCTAAATTTTTTTCAAAATTAGATATTAATAAAAGCTTTCATCAACTAAAATTAGATCCAGAAAGTCAAAATTTAACAACCTTTATTAGTCCATTTGGTAGATTTAAATACAAACGTTTGCCTTTTGGGTTGAATTGTTCTACAGAATATTTTTTGTCGAAGTTCTCTAAATTACTTAATGGATTAAATGTTATATATCATGTTGATGATATATTGATTTATCACAATACAATTGAAGGTCACGATGAAACATTAAGATTGGTACTAAAAAGGTTGTCAAGTGAAGGGTTGACAGTCAATGTAGATAAATGTTTAATAGGAGTGAAAAAGGTTAAATTTCTAGGTTTTGTGTTATCTGAGAAAGGTATTAGTATTGACTCAGAAAGGGTAAGAGCTATTACAAATTTTCCTCAGCCAACAAATAAACTTGAAATTCAAAGATTTTTAGGAATGATAAATTTTGCTTCGAGACATTTAAAAGACAAATCAAAAATATTGGAGCCGCTTACCTCTTTATTAAAAAATGATAACAATTTTTATTGGGGTCCAGATCAGGAGAAATCATTTATCGAAATAAAACATCTCTTGTGCTCTGCTCCTATTCTAGTTTATTTTGATCATAATAAAAAAATCATATTAGGTGCTGATGCCAGTTCTTATGGGTTAGGGTGTTGCTTAATGCAGGAAAATAGACAAGGAGATAGGGAAATAGTAGCATATTTTTCTAGGACCATGTCAGATACAGAAAAGCGATATTCACAAATTGAAAAAGAAGCATTGGCATTGACTTGGGCAGCAGAGAGGTGTAGTGAATATATATTGGGATTAAATGTTGTATTTGAAACAGATCATAAACCTCTTTTACAAATATTGCAAACAAAAAATTTAGATGAGTTGACTCCTCGATTGCAAAGGTTTCGTATCCGGTTAATGCGTTTCAATTATGTTGTAAATTATGTACCAGGAAAGGATTTGATTGTCCCTGATTCATTGTCTAGGTCTCCTCAGTTAGACGAAGTAAGTAAAATGCATGAAGACACAGATTATTTTGTTAATTTTATTATGAGCAACTTGCCTATAAAAGATGTATACTTAAAAAAATTTTTGAAAATCAAGAAAAAGACAATATATGTGTTTTAATTAAAAAATATTGCATTGATGGCTGGCCAGAAAGAAAAAATTTGCCAGAGATGTTGTGGCAGTATTATCAGTATCGTTATGATTTTAATATATCTAATAATCTATTGCTAAAAGGTAGTCGTATTGTAATACCAGATAGTTTACAAAAAGAAGTGTTAGATTACATACATTTGGGTCATCAAGGTATTGTAAAATGTCGTAGACGGGCACAAATGTCTGTGTGGTGGTATGGTTTAAGCACACAAATAGAAAATTTAATAAGAAATTGTCCAAATTGTGTTGAAGAAAGAAAAAATCCAGTAAATAAATTTTGTACAGGAGATATTCCTAATAGACCATGGCAAATTATTGCTGCAGATTTATTTTTTCATAAAAAGTGGTATTTAATTGTAACTGATTATTATTCTAGATTTTTTGAATTGTTTGAATTGCAAATTATGACAGAAAGTGTAATTATACAAAAAGTTAAAGAATTGTTCGCGAGATATGGTATTTGTGAAGTCTTTAGATCAGATAATGGTCCTCAATTTAAATCATTATTCAAAAAGTTTGCTATAGAATATAATTTTGAACATATCACTAATTCACCACATTATAGTCAGTCGAATGGATGTGTTGAAGCTGCTGTGAAAATTGCAAAAAATTTAATTAAAAAAAGTCCTGAACTAGATAAAGCGCTAATGGCTTACAGAACAACCCCTTTAGATAATGGATTTAGCCCAGCAGAATTGTTAATGGGAAGAAAATTAAGAACCCATTTGCCATTAACAACAACTAAATTAAAAACACCAATATCTGAAAAAATTTATAAAACAGAAATAAAGTTAAAAGATAGACAGAGAATCTATTATAATAAAAAACATAATGCAAAAACATTATCTGATCTTAAGATTAAAGATAAAGTATGGGTTGTGGATCTAAGAAAATATGGTGAAATTGTAAGAAAATTGCCTTATAGATCTTTTATTGTTCAGATAGGAGATAGCAGATACAGAAGGAATAGATGGCATTTAATTCCTGCCCCATATTGTCTAAATAAAACTAATGATTTTAAAAAGAGATGGGAGTTTAATGGAGATATTTCTTTAAATAATAGAATAAATGATGACGTGACTGAAGGTGTTCCACCTGTATCTGATCAACCTATTCCTTGTGTGTCAAATGAGTCTGCATTCCCAACTCAACAAATGCCCGATCCAAATCAGCATACTCAATCTGATTGTGTGCAAAATTCTAATTCAAAAAGAGTGCGTAGCCGACCAAAACACTTAAACGATTATTATTGTTATTAGTTACTCCTTGTTATAATTTTGATTGTCATATTAAGTAATTTTTTTTTCATTGTCATTTTTTGAAGAGAAAGGATGTTGTATAATTATTCTTTATCTGTGGTAACGGAAACTATTATTGTAAAACTATAGTACGGAACTGTCAGAAAATGGTGGTCGACTTGTCGAGTCATGTGCGCATTGAAACTAATAAAAATAGCATGTAAAATTAAAGTAAGGACTTTTATTACATCTACAAAGAAATCATACAATAATAGTCATGTATTATAGTAAAAAGTCAAAATTAAAAGCTGCTCTGGCATAGGACTGTTCCCATTTTATTATATCATTTGCTGGCTGGTTGTTCAGCAGCGTACGCACAAGATGCGCTAGATACACTTCTATCATACTAGGAGAATATGAAAAAAGTTACCGCAGCGACATTTAGGGGTGGGTCGTCTGGTTCAGGCGGGTATGGCGGTCAGAACGATCGTTTGGGCGTCCTCACGGGAGGCTGGTTGTTCAGCAGCGTACGCACAAGATGCGCTAGATACACTTCTATCATACTAGGAGAATATGAAGAATGTTACCGCAGCGACATCTAGCGGCGGGTCGTCCGGTTCAGTCGGGCATTGCGGTAGGAACGATCGCTTGGGCGTCCTCATTGGTGGCTGGTTGTTAAGCAGCGTACGCGCAGGATACGCTAGATACACTTCTATCATACTAGGAGAATATGAAGAAAGTTACCGCAGCAACATCTAGGGGCGGGTCGTCCGGTTCAGGCGGGTATGGCGGTAGGAACGATCGCTTGGGCGTCCTCATGGGTGGCTGGTTGTTCAGCAGCGTACGCGCAAGGTGCGCTAAATCCGCAGTGCTGGACACGGCGCGCGCTTGCGCACACAGGGACTCGTATCGCCGGAGCTGATTGTTACTCTGTTGAAAAATAAATGAGATTAATATTGTAATTGATTTTTAAGGTCTATATAATATTGTAATTTAGTAATATCTCATACTAATGCTCATGCATAATACGGGAAAATTAAGACCCCAAGAAATATAAAAATAACTTTCGATAGAATCCTTTACTTTTACTTATATTCATAATTTCGAATAATAATATAGTTATAGGTATAGGTTATAGCTATGAATATATCTTTTTATTAATCTTCAGAATTAACAAGACTCTATAAAGAACTTTTGTTCTTGTTAACATTTTACATAATAGCGTTATATCATTATTTTCACTTCCTCCTTAAAAACACCCTATAGACATAAAAATAATAATAACCGTTCTTTGAATACCAACGCCTACAATCGAGGGCTCTTCCTTTACAAAGTGTGATGAGGAGTATCCGTTTGTCAAGAGCACTTTAGTTTTTAGTACCTACCTTCCTACTTTAGTTTAGTAATAAAAATATTGTATTAGCATATGATGAAATATTTTTTTTTCAAGTTACAATTTATTATACTTTTATAGGAAGTATCATAATTAGAAAACTGATACATGCATAGTAAATCTACTTTTTATGTTTGTGTATTTATAAGTATTATAATTAGACAAATGTCTGGCTCCTTATAATACATTTCGAGCAAGTAAGCAGACAGGTCACTTGGTGTGAAGTGGTTTCCGTCACCCATGGATATTTATCACCAGGTAAGATTACTGAAAGTTTCCATATATCACTAATTTATAAAAAAATAAACGAAGACACTGCCTTATATTATATAACAAAAAGAAGTCATGACCATACCTTGTCGGTTATTATTTCCCCCTCCTGACAAATCGCGTCGCTGACGGCCGTTGTTACGTCAGTCAAGATCTCCTCCAGCTCCTGAAATTAACGTGCAGCCATTAATTACGCGAGAACCGGCCCAACAAAAAATAGATCTAAACATAAATTTTCCACCCAACAGGTAATACAGTATTCTTAGCATGTAGATATGCAGATTTAATGCTAGCTACAAATAGGTTTACTGGCTAAATAAAATGCTAATTGCTAAATTATAATGCGTATTGGCTAGAGCGGCTAGACCATCTGTCAAAAAATGCAGATAATAGGCGATTATTTGGGACACAATTTGGTGATTGTGAAACAGACCCTAAGTCTTACGAAAAATCCAGTACTGGCATTTAATTTAACAGTCTAAATTGTACATTTATGACATATACTAGACTAAGTGTTTTAGTTATTATGAATAATATTCAGTACAGACATTTCTCGACTATTAAGGAGTGGTTATTAAGTAGCTTACTATTTAGAGAGCACGTGTAGGAAGAGAGTTTAATAAAGTGCTCTAAGCATTCGGTTAGTTTGTTTGAGATAACTTCAATACGAAATTGAATCGCATCTCGTTTTCATTATAAAATACATAGAATGTTTCACAGTTTCCAGAAAAGTGCAAATTTGAAACGAGTTACTGAAGGTATTGACTACAGTATGAAGGTGGTTTTAAAAGAGTTGTTAGTACAATTTTTTGCTTTACATCCGCTATACGGTTTTCGTAACCAAAGTTTTTTTTATGCTCAAGATATTAAATCTCTGTTACTGTACCTACTGTTATTAGATATTTCATTTTATTTCGAGGTGTACTATATTGACATCATTTCATCTATCTCGGTGCAGATGAAATAGAGTTGTTACAAATTAATTTTCAGCTTAAAAAATAAATAAATATGGACAGAAAAACAATCGACCTATAGGCGTATAAGAAAAAGTCAGAAAATAATCGTTGAACTCTATCTAGGTACTTTATCTAGTACAAGATTATCGTAGCTAATATACAATTATAAGAAGATAAGAAAGTTGAGATAACACATTCACTGTAACATAACAAAGACGTCACTCGCAGATATGCATTTTACATGAATCCGGTTGGGAAGCGAGGAAACGTCAGTTTAATTAAAATCTGCCCGTGTTTCTATTGTGCGCTTGAAGCCTTTCATATCGAGATTAATAAATAGGTTTGGGAAGACTAAACTTGATAGAAGCGTAGAGGTTCATGTTTGTTTTTACATTCCAATTGAGGTCATGTTGATTTAGCGGTGTACATGCAAACTTTATTTTTGAAAATTTACAAAATAGATTCATTTTAATTAGTGATATAATTTACTTATTTCTTTATGTATTTTATTTTTGTCATATGTAAATCGCCTACCATATTTTACAAGCAGGTTCATCAAGAAATTATAAAGGAGGACCGGAGAAAATGGTTTACTAATGTTATAAATGCGACAGTAACTCTGTTCATGTAATGTACCGCCTTAACTATTGAACCAATGCTACGATATATTTTAATTTGGGTGGTATTTAATCGATCATCAATTTAATTACCATTTTTTCCTACAAATTCAATGCTATTTGCACCAAAAATAGGTACTGAATGTGCACCAACATTTTTTAAGCAATATATTCCATAATTAGCTCCTATTTAGTAAATTTTGTAATCTTAAAAAAATAATAAATTGCACCTTAACATTAAAGGAACACCTAATATTTAATTTTTAGTCCTAACAATGTATGTACTTCAATTGTTATCGGCATATATAAAAACATATTGTAATAACCACTACGACTCGGACGTCGCCGCCGCTGCGGGATGAGCAACCTCTCCGCCTTAGCGTAACAAAGCGCAGGCAGCCATCCTCACTTCCGCAGCCTCGGCAAGTGCAAAATTAATGAATTGACCAATTATCTAAATATTTAGTGCACATTCAGTTTTTTTGGTGCAAAATTAATTAATTTAGTGTATGTGTAGTTGCAACTTTTAATATGATCCTTTTAATTTTTGGCGTAAATCGAATAAGGCCGGGAGCATAAGTTAGATGTTCATATACAATATACAGATATTAAAAGTATTTATGTCGCTTTGTTATTTGTTTTGTTCGCTAATAAAATTTAATTTTCTTATATTAACAAAGCAATGTTAATTAACAAGATTTCGCCACAGTTTTGAAAGTTTTCTCGTAACATTTCGTCATGTGCGAAACCATACCCACCTAAATAAACAAAGTTTCTTGGCTTCTTAGTTAAATGCGTAGAAACTTCACTTTGCTTGATTGTATTGTATTTTATGTTTATTTTCTTGATTGAACTTTTGCTCACAAATGCATTGTTACGGAAAGTTTGAAGAACTGTTTGGGTATATGATTTTCGGAATAGTTTTGTACCTAGAAGTAGAGTATAGCTTTATCTATGTGCAATAAAATTTGAGTTGTTTTGGCAATTTTTATAACAATACAAACGTATGAAAACGTATGATTTCCATAAAAATGTTATTTCTGGTGCGCGTGTATTTAAGCGGAAATCTAAATATTACTCAAAGATTTCGGTTCAAAATGTTCGCTGTAGCAAAATATTTGTAAAAGAAAGGGTGAAAACAACCGAGGTAATAGATATATTACATATAGAATATTTAT
>DVTA01000204.1:0-10955 GCA_018233265.1 Junonia stemosa | reverse complement strand
GGGTCAAAAGTGCCTCGAAATGGTTCGTGTAATACTACACACGGTGCGGCTCGCCAGTTCTGTTAGCTTGAACTTGGTTTTGACACGCTACCGCGTGTCTAGAAAGAAAAGAGTGTATAAATTATTTAAATTACGTTTAATACATTTTTAAATTGCTGACACATTTTCTACATTAAACTTAAAGTATCATTTGAGCGAAGCTTCTTCTTTTCACGCAGTAAACAAGCGGAGGATGTATCACTTCAAAGCGTCTTATTTCACAAGAATAACAGATAGAGCCTTTTCGCTTAAGTGCACACTGCGACGTACTCACGCCTCTACAAATATGGAGCAAGAGAATTTTAAAACAGAAATCTTTTCCGACAGAGAAGCCTTATCTTCATTAATGGATGCAATCGTAACTCTTTTATCGGTCTGAGAGACAGTTAACGCTCGAGAAAATCTTGATATCTTTATAATAATTATCTCTCATAATTGTGAAGAAACTGAGTAGAAATTCCGAGCGCACAGCGTAGGTATTGTTGCGTTACCGTGGGAATCTCGTCCGAAGAGTTTGGTGGGTGTTTGCAATTTGCACCTCGCGACCCTGCGCCGGCGCCGGCTACTTCGCACCCGCGCCACACTTCTGATGAACTACAGATATAAGCGATCTTTTATTGGTTTCGTTTTGACCTTTTGTTTTTTTAACGGCGTGAGAAGTTTGAATCTTAACAGTTTTCAACCGACTTCAAAATAAGAGGTTCTAGACGCATACTTTTTCCCATGTTTTCAATTTATCTTTAAATGACTGATTTTGACATTTTTTTTAAATTACAAGGGTACGCATAGTATCGGCTAATTAGTTTAGTTAAAAAAATTTTGTTAAAATCATCAATGAATACAAAATACAAAATAATTGATTGTATTTTTACGTACGATTATTATGAGTTTATAGTTTGTATAGCCATTTGGCAGGTACTCATTAGTTACTATGATTTTTGGTAAAATTTTTATAGAACATCAAATTATATTTTAAGTATTGTAATATTTAATTGCGGTTTAGTAGGTATTGTTTTGTATTTTTACGTAAGTAGCAATAATAATCGAATTACTGTTCTTCGCAATCCGTGAACGCATTGCATTGTATTATTGCTTTGCGTTTTAATTATCTTTTGTTTTCGTCTTCTATTGTAATTGATATAGAATCCTTTTGTGCAATCGTACATTAACTGATGAACTGTTCATTACTCCATCACCTAATAATTAGAAAGCAATCGTTTACCTTATTGTGCTCGTATTAGGTACTTGTATTATATAATCTTGTCAAAATAGTGGCATTATTCACTTTTTCATGTAAAAATTGTATACAATAATGACTGACCAATATCACTTTTAAATACGTGTGTCACCCTAAAATAAACCAAAAAATCATTCAAATACAGATCAAGTGAAAGCGTTTTCACCGTCACGTAAAGGGACCTCTAGCTCTTACGTGGCTGGTAACAAGCACCAGAATACTTTCGACGGTGAACTTTGAACTACCACTGTTCAAACACGGTCCCGGGGTGTCTGTTACCTTCTCCATTACCGATCGTGGGAATAAGCGCACAGTAAATTATTAACAAAAATATTGACATGCTGCCTACTTAAAAGATTTGACCAAGAGTTGTTTGCGCTGACAGTTTGCCGCTCCCAACAAATACTATTTTTCTAACTATATGGGAAACTGAGAAACAACATGAGGGTGTTTTCGACGTATTTGTTGTCATGGGAATCGAGAGGACGATTGGTCGTCTGTTTGATGTTTTGGAAGTTTATAAACGAGTACGCGCGTACTGTATACCTCTACATTTTTTTAAAATAAAAGTTTATCAAGTGTTTTGAAATTACCTGTGTATAAAAATTGTAAGAAGAATAAATTATAATAAACAATATGTGGATTTCTTTGTAACTTATTGTAATTAATTTAGTGCGTAAAGTACATACGTAACTCTTTTTAGATTTGAGAACGATATTCGCATTAATGAAATCGTTAATGTGCGTAAACATGCAAAATATAATTTATCAGAAACAATGAAACTAAATACCAATCTTAACTGTGGGTGTCATTTACCTTTATTTACAGTTTCACAACCGTTCGAAGTTAATCCATGTCATTCCGTAATAATGAGCGTGATGCTTTGATTTATATCCGCCGTAATCCATTAATTGACTGAGCAATTCATAGCTAGGGTTATCAACTCCAATTGAAAAAAACTAGATTTTAAAATTATTTCAGGACAATTGACACCATAACCAGAACGCCTTTTTTAAATAAAAAAATAAGTCACTTCTTAAAAAAGCAGGACGCTCCTCATAAATTATCGAGCCAGCTCAAAACACGCTAGAAACCAGGACATCTCCTAGAAATCAGGTCGGTTGGCAACCCTGTTCCTAGGTCGGGTTCACGTGGCTCAGCGAGCGTATCGGACGGATATTCGTATAAAAACAGCGGAATACAATCTCACCTTAGTTAACGTAATTCGATGGGAATCTCTGTCACTGTTTCCGAGAATGATTTCGCGATTAATTTGCCTTGATTAACTTAAAAAGGAGCCGTCTTTTAAACGAGAGACGTTCCATGTCAGTGCTCTCGTTGTTGATCGCATTTTCTTGTTATATAACTCAATTGTTTCAGAATATAATATGAGATAATCTTAGGATAAATCTACGTGATGGAGGAGGAGGTTATTGACATTATATTTACTGATGATGCATCATGCATTTAATATCTAAGTTTTTGTGTTTGATTAGTGTACTGAAAGTAAGCTTAACGTGCTCTATAAACATTTTCAATATTTATAGAGCACCTTAAGCTTACTTAACTTACTTAAGACTAACTTAAGAGGAAATTTTATTACTTTGATAGATAATTATGTTCCGTTGTCATATATTGACGCCCTCGAAAGTTACTAAGGGGCAGTCGGAATCATGTAAGGTTTTAAATGGTAATGAGTTTTAATTTGGTATAATTTCGACCTTGAAATTTGCTAACGTATTCCATATTTATAACATTAAATAATATTAATAACAAGCTGTGGTGCCCTCGACTACAATTTAATTTACATTCCTATGGGAAAACATTTTCAAATTTCAAAATTGAGTTCCGGATTAAAATAAACATAACTTATGTTTATTAAAATTATGTTAACGGATTTTAGCTACAAAGTTCTAAATAACCCGCCTTTATTATTCACCGGAGTCAAAATATCAATATTAATTGTAGGTCCGCGGCGATGTTGTCAGCAAGTCTAGAACGTAATAATCTAAGGTCAGCCAAATGTCAGTTCACGACCCGAGGCCCTTACCAGATCGAAACCGCCTTTAGATTTTATTTAACACTAACCACACTTTGATACAAGGTTTACATTTGTTCATGTTTATTTCGATAAGAAATAAATATGAAAAGTTCCATTTACACACATATGTGTAAATGGAACTTCATATTTATTCACTCAAAGTATTAAAATTATATTGAAGCTTCTCAATAAACTTATACAAGCAATTCAGTAGTAGAACATGACTTGTGTACTCATACATTACAATTGAAATGAATATGTTAATAAGAATACTGAATGATATATGAATTTATCATGTTAATGCAAACCTCTACGTATTATTACTACTGGAATCACGAAGGAAGTTGGCAATACTAGTGATGAACATAGCTTTATTAGGAATACGTTAAAATGCTAGTCACCTCATCACAAACGTTTAGTTAAAATAATTAATCACTGAAATTGAATTGGCCAACTTTTAATTTTAGTTTTAGATAAGACGTGAAACTTCCAAAATATCTAGATTGATGTTGTATACACTTGTAGACAACGGTCTGACGATGCTGGAAATATGATTTGGTTACACCAAAATTCAGTTTTTCAATACTAAGAAATTATAATTTACGAGCAATCCGTTGAGGTTGAGACTATCTGCTTTCCTACGTACCGTACTTAAAATATAGCACATGCTAATCATGGATATTGTGGCATTCTAGAGGAAAACAGTCTTTGAAATCGATCCAGTAGTATTTGGATTTTTCCTTCCATACATACGAGTATAAACATTCATAGAAATCTATCCTCTTTATAACAATAGTACAGATTACTGCATGAGTCTGATAGGATATGATGCAGGTTTTCCCGTGACATCACTCCATTTCCTCAGATGACAGCACTTTGAAGTGGAGTATACCATGACGAGCAATCATTCAATCACACGACTGAGTCAGTTGTCGCTACGGGATAACTCATTACAGCTATTATCCAATAAACCCTGGCGCCTGTCATCAAGTACTCATATAAAAAGGGGATCGTGAAAAAATGTAACAATATTTTCTAAAGTAGGCTTAAAGATATAGAGCAGTCTTGCTGAAGAAGTTCTCCTCAATTTAAAACGTATAAACTAGAGCTATGGTTATCAAATTAGTCTGAGTTTGCTTGGCAAAACCTATTTCTATTATATTTCTTGTTGTTATTGTTGTTTATACGTATTTGAGTAAACTACAATTAGATGAATGCGCTAGATCCAGGAATTTAATCATATTAAAAAAAGGTTTTAAATTTCTCCTTCTTCTTGCTTCTGAATCATTTTTGGCGAAATACGTACATATATTTGTATTTAAATTCACGTTCCAAGTTGTTTACTAGACGAAAGGAAGCTCGCATATACAGACGCGCGTAGCTATGACTACGGCAATCATTCAATCACGCCATCGATTGAGCAGGAGCCGGGACACCGCGGGATTGCTCATTACGATCATTATTCAATCAGCACTGGCGCCCGACGGTAAGTATATCAAATGTTGATATTATTATTGCAATTCTGTGTAGGATAAGGTAATTTGTTATGTCATTATTTAAATGTTTGAGGGTTTGTATTTCATTAAAAATAACGAAACTCACACAGACGCTTGAAAAATAAGATGGCTTAAAAAATTAATAAGCAAAAAAATGTTTTTACTGAGATAAACTTTTTAAAAATTATTCCGAAAAAAGCTTTTGGAATTTTTTCAGTTTACATATAAAAATAAATGTACAATAAATATGGATAAGAACACATTGTTTATTTAACAATACTACATTGTGTATTTGACAATCATTCATGGACTTTGCATTGCGTAGCACTCTAAGCAATGTGCTTAACGTACCAGTATATATGCTTAACAAAGTTATACGTGTGTAGGTATACACCCGCCTAACATAGTGATATGTGTGTGTACACCCGCTTAACATAATGATACGTGTGCAGGGCATCACAAACACAAGTCATTCGCTGGACATCCGAGGCATTTCCTCATTGTCGCACGCGCGGACATGTCTGCTTTCTTTTTGTGACGGTACTCACAATATTAATGAGCGTAATGCCTCTTTGGCTTTTTAAATGCATTCTATTTTCATTCTTGATCCATTGGTTTTTTTCCTAAAGCTGACTATATAATAAGAAGCGTTTGCTGTTTCAGTTAAGATACTTAAGTTAATATAAGAATTAGTGTTTTATTTTTCTCAATACTTTTTAATGAAAGGAATGAAAATAAAAAATACAGATATTATAACCTAGAGATTAGAATGAAAATATTATTAAACATGTTTCAACTAAATGTAAGAAACAATATTAAATAGCGAAATTAACGTATTTAAGAGTTCCTAGCGAGAGCGTAGGCGAGTCATGCGATCATTTTACAAGCACTTATTACCCTCATCCTGTCTTCAATTTCCGACTCCTACGACTGATCTAACACTGACCTATATTCCCGGGATACGGGATAATCAGGTCGATAGTCAATCAAAATGCATCGGCTAACAATGAGAACTAGATCTCTCATTGTTCGTTATCTATTGCAAGTTCAATAGGCTATTTAATTTTTCTCTCAATAGTAAAGCCGAGCTCCAAAACCAATAATCCTAATTTTTTTTCCGAGCGATATAACCTTATTTGTCGGATCCTCGTCGTTAAGTATAAGGGACGTAAAAGTATACTTTTTGCGTCGTCCCATTGAATCAATTTGATGTTTTTTGCTCGCGGATTCGGAAGCCGCAGGTAGAGGGGCTAGATCCGGGTCCACCTTTGTGTTGTGCTATTCTTGTGATTTTGTTATGTTTACAAATTCGCAATTTGGGAAGCAATAACTGTCAGAACGCATCAGCTGCGTTGTTCGGCCAATTGATGCCTAACACGCATCATCTTATTGACGTCTAGTATTTACTTTGATCAACAAACGAATTGTGGATACACATCCATTCCACTTATTATTTACCTTCGGTTTATTTGTAGACAATAAGACGTTTTGTCTGATTTTTGTGACATAAGGTCTAGTGAAGATTATAATAATAGGTATTCATGATAAAAATAGAAAAAAAATATATATTTTTGCAACTATGGATACAACATTTAATGAAGCCAATGATAATATAATAGTGACATGATTTACAAGCGTCACCAAGCGTAACTGTGAAACAGAGCGGTCGCGGCGGCATGTGGCGGAACTAACAATTCGTATTAGCATTTACGGTAATTTACGGTAAACTCACGATAAACAACTACACAGCTACATACACAACATTTTATATGCAAATTCAAGGCATTAAGTAATTGTACTTTAAATAAGACATCAGCCAATTTAATATTCTCAATGGTAAGTCTTCCATGAAGCAAGCGAAGAAAAGATAAATAAATGCAATGCTTTTGTAAAAAAACCCTGAAATATCTCGTGCAGACTTGAACCATATTTTTTTCTCGAACCGCACGCACGTTGCAGATTTTTTTAGGAACCAATTCAGATTTTTTGGTTTTAATAATGATATAGTGTTTATAGATTCTGGCATTGTTTGATGTTAAGCGCTGCTATAAGATTTAAATTACTTACTCTGCATTCTATACTTTATTGTTTATTAAAATTAATTATTCTTACATTTGCTTACTGTTTTATTCTTTGTAAGAGAATAAAACGAGCTGTTTTATTTTTGAATTTGAATTTATTGCTGTGTTTTTATTTTATTATAGGTATTCTGTTATCAAATGAATTAATTGTATGATTACAAAAACAGTTATAATAAAAACGTAATTATTTACATTAAGGGTACATAGTAAGTAAGTACTACTTACCAATAAGATAAATAAAAATAAACAAACAAAGAGCGCAAAGTGCCAACAAAGTGTAAAAAATAGAGGAGGCATCATCAGTCATCGTTACAGGGATGCAGGGTATAATAAACACCGCGCCGATTCCGCCCGCGCCGCCGGCGCAGCGCCGGCAGCTAATGTTTACTTTGTCTCTGCGGCACGCTCCTATAGGTAATCCGAAATAACAAATTATGAAATGAATGAAAAACTCCGGTTAAGCTGTCGGCGATCCCTAAACATAATGTTTGATTGTGCCTTAATGACAAGGCGCAGAGTCGAAGCCACCTTTTGTACAAAGCCGACGCGAATAATGACACAAACGACAAAAATTAGCATTTATGTATATCGACCATAAAGTCCAAAATGTATACGCCAGTGAGCTGTCATGACTTCTACTAAGGAGGTCCTGGTAATTGAGCAATCATCTACTCTAGCCCGTTGCGGTAAGCAATGCATCGAAATAAATGAAATTTACTATTTGTTTATTTTTAAAATGTGTTGTTTGAATGTAATAGTGGGATTAGTTTAGTTATGGGTCGTTTACATAGTGTAACGCTAAATTTGTATAACTTAAATTAAAGAGTAGACAGCAAATCAGGTTTTACCAATAACTTGTGAATATTTAACAATATGTACTAATGATGATGAAAACAAATATCCCAATTTCCGATAATAATTAGGTATACTTTTATTTTTATTTCAAAGAGACAAGCAATAAACTGGGAGGTGGATAAAAACGTAACGGATTAATATTTTTTGCGAGTGAAATAGATTACATAGTGCACGCGAGGCGGTCATAAGCCGACCTTGCGAATGTCACCGGACCAGGCCCGGTGGCGATGCCGGTGCAGTGATTCATGCTTGGATTATTTCTTGATTATAATAACATTTTACAGATCGACGACGATCATTTCTATCTATAGTATACCGCCATGATACTGTTGTAAAGCAAAATTCGATATAATCATTTTTCAACCGATTTCAAAAGAGGTTCTCAATTTAATGCGTATAGATTTTTACCTCATAAGTTCGTTATTAATGAACCGAGTATCAAAATCATATTTATTTCTAAGTTTGAGACTTTCATACTTTCGTGCTTTAGTATTTAAATCAAAATAAGTGGTATTTTACATATTAAAAAAAATTGTTTAGTAAATAACATTTTTTACTATATACCTAATTCGTTTCTAAAAAACAAGGAGTGATAACTTTAAATAATTACTGTACTTTACTGAGTATTCAAATCAATTTAATGACGTGAATACGTATCGTAGTTAATACAATCGTCTTATTCGAAAAAATTAAGTACGCCTTTCATATGTAGCTATAAGTGTGACTGCTTTGATATTTAAAATAGAATGTCGGCGGAAATCGAACCCATGACTACGTCGGACGTTGTCATGTTAAAGTTAGCATCAAAACGTTCTTGGGAGCTTCTACAGTGATATATAAGCGAGGTCATTAACAAAAGATTAAACCGAGGATATCTATCAACTGAAAATAACTCAAACTTGAAGCTTAAACAATGCTTATATTTTTTTATTCTTCTATTACATATTATATTTTTACACACGCTTAACGTAAAAGCTTATAATGTATTTCAGAAATATCAGCTGTAAAATTCAGAGTCCTATCTTATTCTTGCTAACATTATAAAGTTAATAAAGTTAGCGAAAGTTTGTGTAATAAGTAAGTTTGGATATTGGTTGTTATTTCAAGGCAATAAAATTAAGTTCAAAAACTATGAAAAGTATAAAACAAGAAAATCCCGTAAAATAGCCGTGGGCTAAATTCAAATTCCTGCGGGATTTATATACAAGTTAAATAGACGCTAAAGAAGTCGGGAGCAACAGGTAGTTAATTATAAAATAGTGTAAAATATTCTATCTTTTACTCCAAAATTATCAAATCGACACCAAAGTATGACAAGAGATGAACTATATGTCTAGTACATGGAGTGCGACGTGAGCGAGTAACAAAGGAGCTCCTCTAAGCAGGCCATTAATAAGGAGGCGGCTTCGGACTGGGGCTTCCGTTCCGGGAACACCTACACCGGGACAAGACAGGAATAGCAGCCGATACCGCTTGAGCTTAATGACGATGTGTAATGCTCATATGACTGAGTTTTATACTGATATCTCTTAGGTTAAATGATTATATATGTTATGTTTTAATCTTTACATACCTACTGTGTCTTTATAATTGGGGTTTCGGAATCATCAATTACATCTGTCGTAGTACTGACGTAGTGATAACCTAGTTCCGCGCATTCTCTGAAGGCGAGTTTTATTGTGGAATTAGCCGACAAACAACCAGGTCGGTCATCTGATTTTAAGTGATCACTGCCGCTCATGAACATATACAATAGCTACAAATGCGTTTGTTGCTATAATGTGTACGTTTTGGCTACATCAAAGTATGGTAGGTACTGTAGCAGTCGACCCTACCAGTATACGAGCTGCAATCCTACTTGTACCAAATAATAATTAAATAATAATAAATTATTTTTGAAAGAAAACTAAAACAAGTAAAATAAAATAAGAGTTTTAAAAATAACATACTAAAACTCCGTCAAAATATTCCGCACGATTTATCAATCGATTTTTTGGTAATAAACGTGACCGCATTACTCGCAACGTTAGAGGTCTCAATAATATCGATTCTTTGTAAATAATCGATCGAATCGCCATCGATCCAGAGCGTAGCGATGCGATCCCGAGCACCTGTCACGACGGTAGATCACAACGATTGATCGATGACGAATTGATTTCCTATCGTTGATGACTTCATCGGAATTTCGACTATATCCCGATTCAGTACATCCCTATCCATTCGAGCTTGACAATTGTTCACACACAGATGAGATTATTTATGGGAAAGAATGTCTGTACCGCATCGATTAAGAGGGTTTTTCAAATAGATTTACATTATAAATTACAGCAAGAATATAACATTATATTCCGTAAACAAATATTATATATTATTTATGTTTACTTTTATTAACAAGACGTATATCATAAATAACAAAATTAGTGTATGATATTTTTATAAAAAAGAACGACATTATTAAATAGACGTCCTTAACTAGCGGTTGTCCTTTATTTATTAACGTCCTCGGTGATATATCACTGCGGGCCACCGGGACCGCTCGACACGCTCCCAAACTCTTTATTGAGACGTGCACTGGAGAGCAGAGTACGTTTGCTCCGAGTGACAAATAAACTCACGTAAACTTTAAATGCATTAAGTACTACCAAACGATTTAGATGAATTGCTGATTTATGTTTAACGTGATAAGGTGCATTTTCTTTTGGCTGCTCGAACTCGGTATGAACGTCTAAATAGTTTTTATTTGTGTAATTTTTCACGTAAGTGGGAGACGCAAGCAGCGGGAGGGCGCCGACAAAGTCCCCGGGGGTGCAGCCACCGCTTCCAAGCGAACGCGCCACCGTGATATTTGTAATAAAGCAACTGTATCAAAATATATATTAAGTTTGGACACTAAGGCGAGTGAATTATTACCTTTGATTAGCGACACCTACACTTCGGGTCAAATATATTTTTTATTCATTTCTAATATCGTTGTGAACCATTTCATAAAGTTTATTAATATTACAAAAATTTAATTTCCGAACATTTTACATATTAGGTATATCTTTAAACATTAGAAAACAAATTTATCGTTTTTAAGTGTAGAACTTTTACAACACACTTACTATACTATTACTATACATATATACCTGTAGGGGAGAGTGCGGTAGATACGGACAGCGCAGCGGGCAAATCCGGACGCCACTATATTTGCTACACTAGCCAAT
>DVTA01000203.1:0-10957 GCA_018233265.1 Junonia stemosa | reverse complement strand
CATATATCAGTAAATATTTATCAATAAAACATGAAAGGAACGCTTTTAAATTATTGTTTATTTCAATTATTTTTTCATCTCAAAAATATATAAGAAATAAATCCGTAAATAATCCGGATTGCGTATATATATTTTGTAATATGTATGTGTAATTTACGATGGCTCAATAATGTAACATATTCGATTCTTACCCTTTAGCTTGTCTATACCAACCTATTTCTTAAATAACCTATTAGCTTAAGATTTTAGAACGAAATTTTATTACTATGTTCTTCTGCACAGCGATTGCCGTCTGACCTCCGCAACCCAGAGGGGCTAACAAGTAGATAATCATTTAGACTAAAAGATTTACCTATTATCATGTGTCTATGATAACCGCGACTAACAGCTTTACTTGCTCTCTGAGGTACGGTGTGGGAAGACCCACAAGGACAAACTACGGAACCCTTCATGTGCGTGGCTCGACACGCACTTGGCTAATTATTCAATATAGGCACATTATCAAAGTACCACGTTATTCCTAAAAGACTGATTTCTGCACGTTTGCTTTTCTAAGTCGCCTTTCAACCTTATAACGCCATTCTATTGACTCGTGCTTTCTCTGTGTATCAGAGCAGAAGATCAAAGATTCAAGATAATAGTCACTCGATTACATTCCTTAGTTTTTCTCTGTGATGACCTAAAACTCGGTAGGATAGCACACACTTTTCTGTCTTTTGGCAGCTGAAAGAAGTTTTGAAATCCATCTTGCCTTGGCTTTTTTCACATGAAGATGATCATAGATTGTGTGATGGATGGAATTTTTAGAGAACCAAAGTCTAGCTTCAATTTACCTAATCAATCAAACGGCAGCATTGCTAGCTTGAAGTTAAAATTAAACTGATTGAGATTGACGTATTAGTGTACTGGGCCAATTTTGTAATTAGAAACATTTTATAAAAATATTTTGCAATACATATTAAGTAAATTAATACTGTAAGAGCTAAGATAAGAACCCAATTCTAGCTTAACATTTACATGTATAATCTGTATATCAATAGAAGGATTTTAATAAAACTGGACATGTTAGCCATCTTGTCCAGTCTCAGAGTCAACATAACGTATATTTTTATTCCGGGAAATGAAAGGAAAAAACTGTATTTTCATATCCAAAGTCCGTGCGAACGAAATCGCCAGTATAGCTGGTTTGTATATTTATAAAGTCGCAGTCTTTTGGTCAATATAAAATTGTATAGACACATATTCTTTTATATACGTAGCTATATAGGTATAGTACATTTGAAATGTATAAATTTTATACTAAGATGATGTTTATTGTTTATTCAAAGACGTATATTATCTATAGTAAGTTCGTTTTCTTTAGTATTCAGTAATCTGCCCTTTCTCATCGCATCGCATCTCGTTGCAAGAATATTGGTTCTACCACCAAAGACAGTCTGTGATTAAGGCAGATGGGTAAACACCGTCATTGTTGTGCGCTAGGCAGACTTACACTGGGCAAACATAGTCCATATCGACGCCTTGCACCTGCCTCATCCTACGTCCTATGAATACGCTGTGCGGTCCCCCTAAGCCGATTTGTGATTTGATGTAGACATCCTTCTTGATGTTAGCATCCTCTTTGAAATTAAATCTCTTTTCGTTATTATTTACATATTAGAAAGAAGAAATCGAAGGAAGTAAGGAAAAAAAGTATAATTAGGTAGTATGATAATGTTTCATTTTGCTTGTTAATATACGCACATACTACGTACTACGTATACGTATATGTTATATAAAAGGAAAAGGCGCAGTAGACATAGAAGACGGTGTTGGGAAAAGGATACCGTATCACCTCGTCTAATTAACGGTATAATACGATTACATGACATGTTTTCATGCTGGATAGTGTTACATGCTACAGCGATAAATATTATTTGACTTATAATATCAGAATAATACTTGATATTTATTATACTTCTACCATTTCATTAACTAAATACGATTACTAAAGCAGCTGTGCAATAGCAATAAGCAATAACCATTAAAAAATTGATTAAAGGAATGCCATTAAGTTTATCTGCTTTGATAAAGGAAATTCTGATACGCTTTCTAAATTCTGTTTTAAGAAAAAATTGTGTAGCAAACAAGCAAATAGCAATCAGTAGCATTTGCGAACTCAAACTGGGTAAACATTTTCGAGCGAGCCGTACGTAGTGAAGTTGTTGTCAAAGTGCTTCAATTCTTCTGCTCTATTTTTACACAAAGTCCTATTAGGTATGTCAATTGGTACGGTAAAGAAATGATTTCTTTGTACGGTATAAGTGTATTTTTACGTACCTATTTTACCTGGTACCAATTATGGGTTTTGTTGTCGTACTTATAATATTAAGAGTCCATTGTTGAGCTTATTTCTTAGAGGTTAGAAAAATGGTACGGCGAAATGTCTATTAAGATCTTCAACCCTATAAATATAATACATAGGTTTGGATATAAAGATGAAGATCGTGAATAAAAATTTTACATTTATCTGTTATTTTGTTGCTCTTGTGTTGTTATTATTAAGTACGTAATTATACCAAAGTTAAAATATTACTATTCTGGGGTGGGTTATTAAGAAAAATTACATGGAAGATGATATATATAAAATATTCGACCGTTTTGCTGATGATACCATTAGAATTATACCGTCCATTTTTTACAAGTAGCTTAGATAAAGAAATATATTTACGATATTTCAAAAACTACGTTTGGAAGTCTTGGAAGGAAACACAAAAACCTGAAGTACCTAGGTAAAACATACTTTTTCCTATAGAACAGGGTTTCTCAAACTTTTGGGCCCGCGTACCCCTATTGAAGCTTCTAGACCTCAGCGTATCCCCTGGCACTGTCTTGAATTATTGCTTTCGCCTAAGAAGCCATTTCCGAGATATTCAGCTTTAAAGTGATAATTTTTTTCAATCAAGTTGTAGATTATTTCTCTTTTAAATAATGAGTTTTAAAGAGATGATTACTCTTTTAAATAATGAATTTTAAAAAGAAATCATCATAGCTAGGTTGGGTCTAATACTAGGTGGTTAATATAATAGTCGGGCAAAGTGACGTTTTTAAAAACCATTTTTATGAAAGTTCGCATCTTATAACGGAGTGCAACGGAGCTATGCACGTTCATGACTCTGCATGCACTTTGCCAGTTATTTTCTGTAGGCAAGGGAAATAGGTAGATACGAGTCCTGGGGAGGAGATCGGGCTATGTAAGATTTTTACCCATTATAATCCTTGCGCTGGTAATCAGCACGGATCAGTGAGGGCGTAGATTCGCTTTGTCATGCCCATCCGCTGCACCATCCATGCGTTCCCCGTGTCCGCATTTTCCTGGAGGGAGGGAGGGAAGATCTACTACCAGACTCATCCCCGCCGTCAAAGCGGTGGAAGTGCGCCTGTACCCTGCCAGTACCTTCGGAGCGCTCAGGCGGCAGGAGGTCTCACAACGTTAAGTGCCCGTCTCCATGGAGACCAGAACGCTCATGAACTATTAGTGGGAGCCATCCTGCCGGTCTTCGAGTTCTGAATGAGGAGAAAGCGACGAATCACTTTCCATCTTATACAGATGCTAACCATCCATTGGTTGCCAATGCCATTCTCAACTGTCAGTGTGGCGACTAGTTCTTTACGGGTTGGGCGTGCCCGCACCTGCACCCGCTAATCACCACCGGGTAGAAGTTGGAGGTCATACTGCCACCTTCTCCCGCCTCTCCGCCGTCTGTGGAGTGATACAGCAAGAGTGTCAACGCATGTACCTTGGCCAGCGCCCACGTCTCGAGCTTGCCAGCATCGCGCCCTGGGTCCTACCAGATGTGAAAATTTACCCTGCGTCAACAAAAAAAAATATACCTGTTCCGTTTTTCACGGAGACAGGGCGCCAGTTCCAGGTCGAAAACTTGAAGTGCTTTTTAAAGATCTAGCAACCATGGACTGATTTTGAGCCACCAAAACGAATAGTCTGCGAACTGGCCGGTCTCCACCCAGTCCCAGTCATGTGTACAATTCACAAATATTTGCGATGACAATGTCGACTCTGAACTTAGCGAGCCTATTAGTTATTAAGTTATTATGTAACTCAACTAGGATCCGAGCAGCACTCTATTGTCGGCGTAGCAGGCAACGCTTGTACCAGCGAGAGATTTGACTCTCAGAATCGAGATCCACAGAATGTCTACGAGGTTAGAGAACCTATTAAAAACCTGGCATCAATTCGAGTTCTATACTTCATTTTTATCGTAATTATGTGTAAAATACACTCTCACAAAAACACAGAACGTAGGGTCTTAATGTTATTGCGAGGGGTAAAATAAATTCACCACTTTGCGTTAGAGTTCTTGATATTCTTCCTGTCAAGCCGCCATTACGCGATTTTCTTCGCGTACCCCCTACGATTTTTTGGCGTACCCCTAGTACGCGTACCCCAGTTTGAGTAACGCTGCTATAGAAAACCGAATTTTTAGGGAAAAATGTAAAATGATTACTAATTGTTCAATAAATTTAAGGCATTAAAAGATTCAATAGTTCCGTTTCATACAGAAATCTTTTACTTCAACATAAAATCTTCAATTGCATTTGTTATAGTCCGCTTCAGGTCATAAAGCAAGCTCGTTTGTTCGAAATGATATAGCAATACATTTTGATTCGTTCCCGATCAAATTTGCTCATAGATTCAATATTCTGTCAACACGTCACACAGATGTAATATATTTTTTTCAATCGCGATGCAATTTTGAATTTCGATGAATCATTGACAGATTGAAGTGTTACACGCTACGCCATTTTGATCTAGATGTGAATTGTTTATTTGTTGTCTGGATGAATTGTTGTTATTACTATCATTATGATTTATGTAAAACACTAAACATATTTTATATTTTACAAACAAGAAGTGATTTTATAACATTTTACGTAACTGCGAAAAATTATGGCATGTTCCCGAATAAATTCTGACAATGCCTGATTTCCCATACTCATTTACAACTACGTGTACATGTTTTTAGACGTAAAACGTTATAACTTACGGGTAAGAAGTATCGTAAAATTACGTTGCACTCATCTAAAAAAAACGTATAACAAGAATCTTACACTAACTTATTATGTCAATAAATTTAAACTAGCAACTATTACTAATGACCGAGTTTGAAATTGAAACGTCCACGTATCCAGCAATTTATCCACATCGCCTCGCAAACACGTACGTTTCCGCTGTATCTCGGAGCTAATCGCAACGGCTTGGCCGTCTAGCGTCCGGAAATTGGCGCCGGACTTGATCCGTTGACCGATGACCGCATGTCCGTACACTTTATTGCCGTCTCATGCTTATATTTATCGTATACTTGTAAGCTGCAATTTGTATTTAAGGATCTTTAAGCGTATGCGAACAAATTGGTGTGCTTTGTATGGTATATAAACTAGGAAAATGGTTGATTTTCTAGGGGTACGTAAGTGTATTTATGTTGTGGTAGTGATTAAGTTTCAAAATTGTTATAGCTTTAAAGAAACAAAACAACTTAAAAATGTTGTCTATTATAGAAATACCGATACTAATTTTGTTTAAACGAAAAATTTATTATGTATAATGTAGGTTCATCCATTTCATGTCACAGTTGTATGCATACAGATTCAGATGGCAGGAAAAAACATTACTAATGAAATAAAAGCTTATCATATTTACATTTTATTTTCGCATTACGATAGCAATAAAATATTGAAAACACATAAAAGGGCGGTTAAATATTACTTCCTGGTCGCCGGACCGGGACCGTCCGTTTGGAAAATCGTAAACGATTAATACTGGCCAGCGTATCATCCTCTAAGCGGCACAAGGCGTATGGCGGCCAAACGTAAAATTTTCGATTATGGTCCTTTTAGCCGGAGAATATCTTGACAAATGCCCTAATAAAAAGGCTCGCCGCGCACCCGAAACGTTTGGAAAACCATTTACAAGGTTTATCGGCGCTATGGAAATAATAACTGAAGCCGTTATCGTCCTAAATCGATCTAATTTAAAATTATTGTTATAGGCAGCCCTTTATTTTTATTAGATACGTCATATTTTTAAGGGAACGGTTTTTGCACTAATTATTGCGTTTTTGAAAAAGTTACTTTTCTTTCGGAATTCGAAAAACTATATACCTTTTCTGATTTTTTTATTAGAAAGACGTTGAAAAGGTTTGTTTTATTATTTATTTTATTTATATATGACAGATGGTTATACCTACTATATACATATAATAGGCTATTTTTATAAAACTTCAATAGTTACACACTAATTATAAAATAAAAAATGTATCCGTATATCTATATTTTTACACAAAGCCTGCAGGTAGTTAAACTAGAATCGAAATTGTAATTTCCTAAAATATGAATGGGAGCCAACATGGCCTACTCGATAAAATATCTCGATTTCGGGTTCAAATTTAGATTGCTATTATTGTATTTTGATGTTTAAATGTTTGAATTCGTCTGGTGCTTGGAAACATAAATAGTTTTGGGAAATTAAGCATGAGTATTACATGTTTATCAATTTTGAAATAGTGTGTAGATTTACACTCTATAATATCTATCAATAGGTGAAAAGATCTTTGTCGAATAGTAATGCAATTCAAGCTGTAACTACACTAACACTAGCATATAATAAAAATTTCGGAAGTTACACAAATGACAGGAAATAAGCAGCGATTTATCGTTGCGCAAGATATAATTTCCAATAAGATAACATCAATAAAAAATCTCTTTCTTCAATAACGAACAAAAGTAAGATTATCCGGATTTTAGGGTCGGAATCGATTCAACGGTACAGCAAACAATCGTCCTTTGTTCCGTCGTCATTCAAGACGGGTAATTAATTACACCACCGTCACTTCCCAGGTTCACTCCTCGCCTCCAAGAGATTGACTGATCACCTCAGCCCTTTATAAGCCGAAGATTATACCCGTTCATCTTTATCTCGAAAATTAAACCTATTCATTTTCATTATCGGGATGTTTTAATTATGATTGGAACAGATTAGAGGGAAAATTTATTAGTTTAACAGGAGTTAACCGTATTATACCAAGATGCTTTGGAAAAATTACAGCTTTACTTTCTCAGCCTTGTCTTTAAATATTTAAATGGAGAAAATATTTCGGTATAAATAAAGTGATTTTTTTAAAGAAATACATCGGACGAATTTAATACAAATGTTTCGAAAACAATGCACTGTTTACATCCTTTCTTTGCTTTTAACGAAGAAAATGTGAAACGGAGGCGCTCCTCGAACCTGAAAGGAATAAAAGCGTAAGGAAGGCATCCGAGAT
This sequence comes from Junonia stemosa, assembly GCA_018233265.1. NCBI lineage: Eukaryota > Metazoa > Arthropoda > Insecta > Lepidoptera > Nymphalidae > Junonia > Junonia stemosa. The sequence continues at coordinate 3,635 of DVTA01000203.1, read as the reverse complement.
AACGGCCATTCAAAAAAGGGAAATGCTAAAAACAAATTCAAAGGGAAAAGTGAGTAAATTATAAAAGTGCGCAGCGAGCGCTTTGTCTTCGGACTGCTACTGTCAGTTATCGCCCATTGTTGGACGAAGTTACCGCAGGAAGGACGTCTGCATTATAACCTTGATATTATCTCATATAAAAAATCTTATAGAGTAAACATTTAAGTATTTTGAAGTTGATGCCAAAAATATCTTTCTGGGGGCTTGATTGTTCTCAAATGTGCTGTTCTGTTGTATAAAATTACTGAAGATTCTATTAAAATTTCGAAAACCAACATTGGGTATATTTTGACATACAGCTTTTGACTACAGTTTCTTACAGCTACGAAATTAATTTTATTAAAATTAGCACTGAATTATAACGAGGTTTAAAACCATAAACATAGAAGATGAAAGATGCCAGCGTATTAGCCACACGATACGGAATAGGGTGCGGCCGTGCCAAAGATACTACGGGCGCTGAATGAAAACAACCCGCTAATGAACATCGCGAGTTAATTGCCACCCGGGTAACTATTCAGTTAAGGATTCCTTGGAAATACTAATAGAAACAATAGTTAATGTTAAACTTTTAAAAAATTTAAAAAGTCTTACGTTAATGTTAATAAAATAACGAGCTTATTTTGTAATCCGCCATGTTGATTTTGCTGACGTCACACGTTACAATAGTATGGATAAGTTATAACACTCCACATAAAATGCAAATCAAATGACACACGACATTTAAAATTGGTCAAGCCGCTTACGCTTTTCTCCTTTATAATGTCCTGTAACATTATAAAGGAGAAAACATACATACTTACATATGAAATAACATAAAGAGGAAGTCTGTTGAAAGAATTGCTGAAATAAGTAAAAACTTGGAACTATGAAATAACAGTGATTTACGTTTGTGTGGAAACTCGACGTCCTCTCCCCGACTCTTTGTGTTAGAGTAGTCCATAAGATTTTCCCTACCAAAATCTCTTAAACCGCTTAAAGAAGATTTCCCTTTGAAAATTTTCACTTCAATAATCTTTTTATTATTTTTAATTTGTGCTTTAAAATTCTTTGAAGATAAACACATATGTGAAATGCATAAGATGATAATGTATTCTAATATTATAAATATGAAAATGGCTCTATTTGTCTGTTTGTTACGTTTTCGTTGCTTTTCAAGATTTTTTGGATATTAAGATAGGGTAGCTAGAATATATATCTATGCATGTTTTATCGCTTGTCTTATTGTTAGTCGGTATGCATTGTTAGAAGCATTTTATATTTTTCTCAAGTTTTAATCAAGACAAAAGAAAATCTACAACAAAAATGGGAATACTTATTACCTTTTTAGAAAAAAAAACTAGTGAATTTATCGATTTAACCGTTTTTTTTAAATTCCTCGGTATTACATGTTATTTTTCGAAATACCGCGGAATTAGGTGCCTTTACCTTAGTATCGCGCCTGAGCTCGTTCAATCGGTCTCATTTATTTATTCTCTTTACAAAGTGTAAATAACATTTCCCGTTTAAATTTTCATGATGTTTAATATTACAGATTAATGAACAGCGCGTGGGCGTCGTACAATTTGCGCTAAACTGTTCTTTAATAACTTGTATATTTAGTAACAAATGTGTGTATTAAAATATAATTCTCAGTCATCACGTGCATCGGTTAATTAGCGCAACTTGACATGAAATTTCGAGTCTCTTGAGAGCAGAGCGCAGTACATTGGTGGAGTTTCATTAGAGGCTGCCATTTGCATGATATTCATTACCTTTGCTTCAACATAATACAATATTCATACAATTTTGGAATACTAAATGCTGTAATTCTAGCATTAATGTATAAAATCATACTGTTATTTTCGTATGGTTGGTTTTTTGAGTGTTAATTGTTCATGAAATGTTATAGCTGATTGTGTTCTTGCCAATCCAAATAATTATAAAAGAATTTGCTTTATCCGTTTTATTATAAGTATTATATACAATGGGGCGCATGTATATATGTATGAGTGTATGTATGTATGTATACTCCAAAAGGGGAGTAGGTAGGTTTGATTTTTTTAGTTATTCTAGTAATATGGGTAACACATAAAAGATCTATAAAAGACTAAGACCAAAATGTACCTAATACCTATATATGTATATTATGTTATATTTGTATTACTATTTTGACATAAATTGGCAAAAAGCGAAGCAATTTACATATTGAGACGCTGTTTTCGCAGTCGGGTTATTTTTCCTCTTCTCTAAAAATAAACTTGTTCAATAATATTATCACAAAAAGTGATAATAGTGAAAAATTAACTATTTAAATAGAATAGTTTATAAAAACATACTTAGAGTCTATTATTGCATTTTAATATAAACTAATTTCACAGTTCAAACAACCTCTAAGTCGTCGTTTCTTTATTTGTGTTCGCGTCTAAATTTATTTACCGGAGCCTTTGCCCCAAGAAGGCAAAAGGATGCATTAAAAGATTTTCAGGGCATCATTTTATTAAAGCGAACTTTTAAGTGGTTTTAGAAAATTCAAATATTTTTGAACGGGAATTTGAATTTTGTTTATTTAGTAGTAGTAATGTAAATGTCCCACTGCTGGTCAAACTATAATCCACCACACTGCTCCATTACGGGTTGGCGTATATAGTTACATTATTACACATGTCAGAATTATTTCCGGCACATGCAGGTTTCTTCACGATGTTTTCTTTCACTACTGAACACGAGATAATATTAACACTTTAGGCACTTGACAACTCATCGGTACTAGCCAGGTTTTGGACACGCCACCATTGGTTTAGATAGTCATGTGTTTGTATATTGCTCATTATTATTAACTAAAATCTCGTATATAGTATATGATACGTATAATATGATAAGATCGTTAATAATATCGCATTTAAAAGGCAAATATGAGGAAGCGACGGCTTGTTAACGTCAGTCAACTGATTCATCAAAGTTAGAAGGGAGTTAAGAAGTCACGCTATCAATTAAGCGATTGCTCTATTTGCGCCTCTACGCCGAGCGAGCGTCAGACCGCGAAATCCTTGCGTGCTTCGTTATTTCTGTGGTCCTGGTACTTTACGCTTCAAACGTGAAAACCTAATTGTCTTCTAACGACCTCTTTATTATTGCTGATGTCTTAGTTACTTGTTTTTTACTCCCATTAGAATAATGGTTCGTTAATTTTTACTGAAATTGTAAGAAAAACCAATAAATTACAAAGTTAGTAGTGTGTTTCATTTAGGTCGTATTATATACGACGTTTCGTGTAAGATCAAAGTTTGGTACGTCTGTGCATTGCACAAAATCTAATGCTGCGATAGTTTAGATATATCCGTATTCTAGAAACTGCGACGTCGCGCTTTTAATAAAGTTCTGAACTCCCAAAAACTTTAATTCAGCAATATTGTTTACCTCTTTCGTTGCAGGGAGTTATATTTTGTGGACTTTACTGCAGCGTAGCTTGTTTTGAACCAACATCAGATATTTTTGCTGTTTTCATGTCTGAGTTGAACTGCGTAATTGCGTATAATTCTTTTTTTTTTGTTGACGCAGGGTAAATCTTCATAGATACCCGACTTCTGGGGGGGAGACCGGGTTATGTGAGATTG
>DVTA01000202.1:0-10967 GCA_018233265.1 Junonia stemosa | reverse complement strand
ATAGATAATACGGCTTAAAGACAATAACGTGTTTCAACATAGAAATACGTATTGATTTGGCATAGAGAATAAGGGCCCTTGGCATCTATTTACATCTCGATAATTTTGTCAGTGAAATTGAGATCTACGTATTACTAAATATCGAACTTGACTCTCTTTTCACATTTAGGTTTAATGAAATTTAATGAATGCTAAATAAGTCTCTATTATTCTACACTTAATCATCATCACCACTCAATAAAAAAAATTACCCCATCACCCATACACCTGAAACAAAACAGCTAACCAAGGTTTTGATAAACGGTTCCTATTCGCGATAAACACATCGATAGGGCGGTGATAAATTCGCACGATTTATACTTGCCTCTTTGTCTAGCACCGCTCCAGCGCCATTAACGACCTCTATCCATCTCTGTCTGACGCACTTCCTGCTGTCAATTTAATAGACTAATAATTTACTTCGGCACAGATTATAGAAGGAAAAATTATAGGTCAATAGACTGTTGGATATAGATTTTTCCGAAATATAATTAACTACTAACAAAAATGTGTTAAAATGTGTTAGTGATGTGTCTGTTTAATTAGCTCCCTAGCAAGTTTTAAAGATTCTTTGCAATCTTACATTTTCAGATATAAAAAAATGATGTTAATTTGAGATATCATAGTTCCAGCAAATGTTCGATTTCCAAAAAAGTACATTTCTTAAGTCACGTCAATTCAAAACATTAAAAATATAAACGTTTCCGTATCCCACAACGGTAATCAGGAAAAACGTTCCTTTTTTAAATTAAAATAAACGTATCGCGTTCGCTATTTAATAAGACGTAAAATTAAAAAAAAAAGACTCATTAAAAATACAAGTAGAATTTAAAAAAAATAATTCAAACCACAGATTAAATAAAATTATGCAACAAATTCCCATTCGAAATTCAAACAGTCATTCCACATGGCGGCCCGTTCAAGATCACTCGACATAATTAACGCGTTGAGTTATTTACGCGCCCGCATGTCTCGGGCGATTGACGGCTGTAATCTTGAATTGTACGCGTAATCAGCGTAAACATTTATTAATTATATGGTTATAGATACGTAATTTATTGGGCTATTACTCAAAATTTGATAATAATTGTTTTTAAAGAGAAAACTTGACTTGGAATGAGGAAAATTGTTTTGTTTTATTTTTTTTTATTTGGTAACACTAAATCACCTCAATAGCTAATCTACTAGGGTTTTTAGAATAATATTTATGTTATAATAGACTGTTTTTTTAGTAACGTAAAACGCTACTTTTCGTGCCGTAAACTTTTAAACATGTAGATTAAAAAAACAAAGTCACGTCACAGGAAATAATAAAATGCAACATTTTTTAATTGTAGGTTATAAACATTATGAAAAATCGCGTGCTCACTAACACCGGTCTGGATTTACTGCATTTTCATATTTCGTGGGATAATATTCTCGAATATCTTGTATGTACTTAAACGTTTTAAGGATGAAAAATAGGATACTTTAGAAATAATAGCGAAAAATAGGACGTACATACAAAGTTACCTTAACAGCGCATCCAAATTACCGTAAAAATATATCATGCAGCTTATCTCGAAGCGCCGCAAATATTTAGCTCCCGACTAAACTTGGCGCAATCTTGAGGATTTTTATGAGGATATTATAACTTACGCCAACATAATAGCTATGATACAAAAATTTTTGTTTGGGTGTTAGAAATAATCTTTCATAATAATGGAGTATATTTCTAAAGGTATAGGATTCCGAAGTGGAATTTTAATTCAATGAAATTTTTGCTCCTATTGCTTTTAGTTGTGCCATATGAGCATTGATTATTTCGCTAATGTCACGTAGAATGGAGAAGACACGAAGGAAGCTGTTCGGTGCGGTAATGGAATCTTAGCATATTGGTTCGACTAAAATGACACCTTATTGACACCGAAGCACCACTGAAGAAACTAGTTGACATCTCATTAGACGTAGAAAAATATCAATTTGCTTCGATAACATTTCGGAACGCCCAAAATATATAGGTACTTGAGTTGTTACAAGTATATGCTTCCGGATCCCCTACAATAGACTCTAGTGAGAGTCATAGAGTGTGAAGTGTTGATTTATTTGTTATTGTTATTTTAGGCTATGTCATTGTTATCATTTTCCAAATAATAGCGATATCAGTTATTGCTTGTTTCTCTTTTAAAGTAAATTAAAAAGGACTTTAATTTCTTATGAGTAATAACAGCATGAACCTAAACAATTAAAAATAAACACTGCATAAAAGAAATATCGCAGCATTAGTAAACAGTAAGCAACAAATTAACTCAGTTCACGTGCAGCGCGGTCCGAGTTTTATTTTTTCGTAACAAACATTCATTTCTGTCAAAGTAAACTTACATTCACGACGGTAAAGAAGCGTGGACTTCAAAGCAAACACACGCTAAGCTCAGCCGCTTACCTCCGCCGCCATATTTGATTTACTTTTTTCCATAAGGTTTTTAATCACTGACATTTCCGTGACTGCATCACTTACCCGATCCGCACACGAAAACGAACCTAGCCTATTTCATTATAATTTCAAGCTATTGTTATTCGCTCCGTTAAATTTTATTTCCATTACCGGCACACACGCTACAGTATGCAATGTTCAAACAACATAATTTATGTTTTATGAATTGAATAATATCGATATCCGGTAAACGAATTTTTGTTTAACGATCTGACAACGTTAAAACAGAACGGTCCCATTTGGTAGTGTTTGCGGTTGCTTGATTACTTTGTCCGTTGTTTATATTGTTATACAAAATAGTGTGTTACTAAAATAAAACGTATTAGCTTACACACTACATGTACATATTTTTCTGTACTGTCTTCATAATTAGATAATATGAAGTCTAAAAAAACCTCTCATCCAGATGATAACTTTCGAAAAAAAGTAAACGCAGAGTCCATGGCTTAAAGGTCCGAAAAAAAAGTGAACCGTTTTCCCGCCATCAATCAGCTGCGGCAGCGTCAATGGGTACACCTAACTACTGCTAATGTACTTATAACCTGATCGATCACCACGACATCCGAATCCATTAAACCGAGCTCTTAATTGATCTCGAGAATTGAAAATAGCAAAAAAATATTCCAATCATCTATCTCGGTCGATTCGATCGGGTCGATCTAATTTTATTTACATATATATGAATTACATATATTACAAATATTGACCATATTTGAAAACGTTTTGATTGGATTTTTTTGTATGTCACGAAACTCAAAATAAATAATCACAGAATATATTTTTTTTAATGTAGGACTGTCACATAACATTTTCAGATCAAATTATCAATTTCTAAGGCGTACCTCGCTCAAAAAATTGTAGTTGTAAAGATTTTTTAATGTACACAATTAAGTCTTTAATTGTTCTGAAACTCGATCGAAAACCAAATATTTACCAAATCATTTCAAGCGGAGACTAACTCAATCAATATTTTTTCGATAGCACAACCTTGTTTACGCCATATTGAATCCTTTCCAGCTCAATTTCGTCTAATTTATAAATTTTTGGTATTCCATCGTTTCAAGGGGCAAGAATTTAATTCGACTGTAACAGCTGAAACGCGAATTGCTCAGGAATTGAAATGTTTCAAATTACAATGCCCATTTTGAGAATAATAAAGTAGTAACAAAAGTAAAGACGATTCTAATAAAAAGATTCCTCATGTTTCGACCATTTTGCTTTGTAACTTTCTTTTTGTTGTATTGTCTTTACTTCTAAAAAATCGTAATTGTTTTTTTTTTATTTTCGTGACGGTTTGCTAACTAAAAACATATAAGAAACACGTAATTTCATCCGAGAGTGTTCAATTTTGTTAACATTACTTTATGTAGTAACTACGTAATATAAAAATTAAATATACTTTTTTCATACGCCGCTTTTACAAGAACTTTTGAATGGTACTCTTACAAATCTCTCGTGTTGTTATAACGCTGTTTACGTTACGGTTACGGTTACTATTTGGAATATGTATTTTACTGAAAAGAACCGAGAAACTCAGCAGTTATTCTTAAACCTTTACGTATTAAAGGTATAATTTGTTAAATTAAAAAGTACCTAGACCTTTTAATACATCGTTTATTTAGATACTGTAAGTTAATCCATTAATTAACCCATTAATCACTAGGTACACCGTCGACTAGTATCTAAATAATGCAAAACCAAAAAAGTCCCAATAAGTACTAACCTATCCCACAATGAATTAAATTATCTCAGCCAGACAGGGCTACGTCACGGGTTATCATATAATGTTAATAATTAATGAGCTAAAGCTGTATCGAGTGTGGAGGCTAGGCCCGGCCACCGCAAACGGATACCTTGCCCTGCGGTCGCGGCGGCCCCAGCCGTGCAATAACTGCATTGCATTATCTCAATAAAGCACAACCAAAAAAATCTCAATAATGGTACTAACCTATCCCACAATGAATTAAATTATCTCCGCCAGACAGGGTTACGTCACGGGTTATCATATAATGTTAATAATTAATGGGCTAAGGCTGTATCAGTGTGGTGGCTAGGCCCGGCCACCGCAAACGGGATACCTGGCCCTGCGGTCGCGCCGGCCCCAGCCGTGCAATGCAGTTATTTGAATTCATTTATCATATTTATATTGAATATATTTTGTTTGATTATTTTATCACTATACAATTGTATTGTTTCAAAATTGTATCAAGTAAAGTATACCAGAAATTCGCAAAACCTCAAGGCATTAAATGCAGTTCAGTAGTGATTTGTAAACATTATTTTAACATTATTACAATTTTGCAAATCTCAGATAATATGCAATTAAATTTAATTTTCGAAATCCTGTCCTCAACTATTTACAAGCACTGGAAGACTAGAATCTTCCATCAAACATTTTCAACCTGAAGTTTCTTAACACACTAATAATAATTGTCTTCAACATCTTTGTTTCTATTATACAAAACAAAACAAAACTAACATACGTATATAATCTAGAAAGTATACTAATCACTATCCCGATCAGATAGTTGTAATCCCTCACCGCCATATCTCACCTCCCGCCACAATGGCGCGTGATTGCGGCTGCACCCGCATAAATCAGGCTCGTTACCGCTTGCCGCAAGTTAAGGAATTAGCGGTGATAAGGACACGAAAAAAGACCAGAAAAATAATGTTAATTTCATAGTCTTTTTAGTGTTGATGAACGTTGTTAAGTATTCTGGCTTGTTGCGATTTAATTGGCTAGGTTAAAATATCAGAAGATTAATCAGTGATTAAATAATAAATATGAATAAACTGAAACCACTTCACGAATGATTTATTTATATTAAAAACATGACATGGCATGTCTAAAAAAGACCATTACAAATAGAGGGTTAATATTACAGTTTTGGCATGTTCCATACTATTACTGTCTAACATACTTCACTAAAGAATTTGCTGTTAAAAATTCTTCTTAAAATTCAATAATAATTCATTTATATCGTATAGTTATATAAATCATTGGGTATTTTTAGGGGCTGGTTCACACAACCTTCTAAACCATCGCTCCTAACTTACCCCACCGCATATCCAGAACGGATTGGCCCAAAGAAATCTAAGATAATGCGTTACGGAGTTCCAGAGCTGCAGGCCTCGTTTGTTTCGTCGTTTGATGGATTGAGACATGTTGAGTGCTCAGCTGTAATCATTGCAGACATTGTGAATGCTCTTTGATTCTTGAAAACTGACAAGCAACGTGGTCTTTTCGCTTACAACATGGTAAAGTTGATATTCTTAAGTAAATTTTCCTTTAATATTTTCGACATATTTTAAAGAAATTCGGCGTGTTAGGTTCGTAACGTTATACAATAACTGGGAAATTCACATGAAACCATATATTTTATGCATATAACGTCTTATGTTATAACAGATATTTATTTCATTACATATCTAAGAGGCACATCACTTCATCAAACAGAGCAACACGATACATAAAAAACTAATATTTTTCTGTATTTACAACATCAATATTGATATTTGCTCCGAACTGAGCCGTAGAGCTCTTAAGTGGCTCTGAGAGGTCTTTTGTTCTCTTGATACGTCGAGGAGCTAAAGGCTTGTATTGACATTTCGCCTTCAACACAATACCGAATGAAAATGTATAGTGTCCAGTTCTACAGTGGTTCTCAATCTTTTTGAAATCGGACCACGGTACGATGTTTTATTACATAGTGCTTTAAAATTGTTGCTAGACTTTTTGTTCAAGAACACAATGCCAAAAGAAGATTGTTTAAGAATGGTTGTTAAAGTTACATCATTAGCAGCTGTGTCTGTTATTTCATATAAGAAATGAAATATGGTTTATAAGTTAATCTGTGATACAAGATATCCATTTCGAAGATTAATCAAATCTGTTATAAGTTTATTGCTGCTAGAAAAACCACTAGTTTTCCAGTAGGTACATCCCAATTTACAGTATTATATCAAGTTAATTAATAGACCGTAAAAGATATTTGAGACTAAATTTCTAACAGTTTTGTATATTTATGTCTTTAGCCTACCCTGGGCCAACATTTGAGAACCACAGCAACAAAGCAACGATTCGTTCGATTGAAGATTACACTGAGTGACATAAAAAAGCACTTCGATTCGTTAAGGAATAACCGAGTAGGTACAACTTACGATTGTATGAAACACTGAAAAACAAGTTGAGATTTATATTCGTTATCCTTGGATAAAGGACGCCATTAGAAATGCTACGAACGACGATTAAGGTACTTTATTGTGTTTTACATCTATCTTGTATGGGTACAAACATTCCTCACATCCACTTATCGTCTGTGACAACAGCCATTTTTACTGTAACAGGCTCATAAGATTTTATGGTTAGATTCCTACACGAATGGAAAAAATATATTGCTCCCATCTTCTTCTTGAGGTGCCATCTTCTTGCGAAGTTCGGCGATCATTACGGCGACTTGGACTTTTGATACCGCAACTCTGAAAAGGGAACGGGTACTCTTGCCAAACCATTGGCGTAGATTTTTTAACCAGGATATCCTCCTTCGCCCAACGCTTCGCTTTCCCTGGATGTTGCCTTGTTTTATTAACTGCAGTAATTCATATTTAGAATTTCTTAAGATGTGACCGATTGTTCCTATACTGGTAACTGAAATACATTTAATTTTTAGGCTTATTTTTAAGTAAATATTTTACTGTTTTACAACCAAATAAACCTAGATTTTAAAAGTGCTTATACCACAATAGCCTTATGCTAAAAGTAGGTAACTAGGCCCGACAATAATCCAACAACAACGCTCCGAACAATTTTCATATAACAGCCTATTGAAACATAAAGTTCGATATCATTTCCAATATCCCGTCTATGATCTCAATAAATCCTGCATAGTGAAAATGCATTTACATATAAACGGAGACAATCAGAACCGTCGCGGCTCCGGACCGGTCCGGACCACCAAAAGCCGACAAGCCATTGTTTCAAACACGATGACACCGAGTTTAATATAAGTAACGGGCATATTAAAACTGTTCCATTCATCCCGGACTGGGTGGTCCGGCCACCCGGTCGCTTATCGATAACGCGCAACACTAGATAGCGGTACATGTAGATTTTATCGACGTTAATTATAATAAATTTGTCGATAATTCCGAAATGAAATGGTAACTAAATTGTTTTAGATAACCCCTTCGCCGGGCTGTTTGGCGTACATTAAAAAGCGCTTTCGTATTAGCATATTCTTAGTAATTAATTATAAGGAGCTCATTTGACACTTACAAACCCAATGTATGTTTAAAATACATATATTATTAACTAGTTTTTTCCCGTAGCTACGTTCGTGTAGATGATCCAAAATGATCAGCCTAGTTTTTTGAAAAATGGTAAGTTCTCCATACAATGTAATTTCTATTATTAAATCGACTTTTATTAAGTCATCAAAATTAATTATTATTCATCAGTGTAGGTTTTCCAAATGTAGAGTAACAATAAGCCACTATTTTTTTATTATGACAGTATGAGTGAAAATCATAACAGTCAAAGATTTAATTGCGTGACGGTTTTAATAATAAAATAATATGTATCCTTTATTTGTCAGAATAATATTTCGATTAAATTTCGAGTCTTATCGAAAATTAGAGCGAGTTTGTATAGTGATTAATCAGTTATGCTCACCACTTCGTTAAATGGTCATCACGGTACTAAATATCCTCTAAACTGAGAATATTATCAAACCGTTTTAGCGTATCGATATCTGAATTATTCTAATTAAACATAAAATTAATTACAGTTGCTAGAAATAAACGTTATTTACTAAAAAACTAAACTTCTTTTTTACAATATCAGTAACAAATGTTTTACTCAAAAGCCTGTTTGCTAGTTAATTTATGGCCAAATAATTGTTATTCAAAACAAGAACCACAATCGACGATTTATAATCCATTCGATCTTGCATTCGATTCGAACACGTACAAGAATCGATTTAACCCGAGTCGATAGCGCGGAAGAAGACCGAGGCATTTCTCGAAGTATCTCTTAATTGCGGCTAATTGCAAGAAAAGCTCCCATTAGTGCCCTCCTCCAAAGAGTAAACGAATTAACAGACACGTAGCTAACAAAGAGGCGTTAAATTCGTTTTAAAACAGCCCGGTACAGGTGCGAAAAGCCAGCTATTAAGTGAAATTTATTAAACCGTTCCCGAACGCGAAACGTCCGCGTGCACTTTCGGCGCGAAATCTAAAAAAATAGTGTTGTAACAATTCGGTTTAAACGTTTTCGATTATCGCCGAGTGTCGTTCGGTTTACCGTTTTTTTTTGTTATGAATCAATCGGTCGTTTGTCTTTGATGTATAGTTTTGAGATAAATGAAAATGTAGATTTTTTTATTTGATATCAGCTATCATGACTTCCGGTTTCGAAAATACTATTTCTAATCTCGGTGTAATAAATTTGAAATATAATAATTTATGCGTATAATTATTTGTATAATTACATAGATAATAAACAACTTCCTGATCGACTCAGAATTAATTTGTAATACAAAATAGTCATTGACATAAAATCAAAGTTGAATCTTTAATAGCACTTTGTTGCATTTCTAGAAGTATACTTAAGGGACGAGTTAATTGACTAACTCTTTAATGGAAGGCGGTTTTTCTTGATGACACTTTTAGTTTTTATTGATTAACGGTTACGTAAGTAATTAATTAACAGCGTGGGAACTGCGTTTAGCATTTATTGGAAAAGGTGGAAATGGCAATACCTACATTCCTTTTTTCAAAACCTAAGCCAAGCTTTAATTAAGTATTTTATCATTACTGATAATAGTGAAAAAATATCCTTTATACCTAAAAGTTTCTAAATATTAATCTGACGAAAATACTGATGAATCGCTTTTCCCAAAATTTTCACTAAACATTTCCAACAACCAGCGACTAATTGGTCAAAAAGGATTAAAGGGTTAAAACATAAATCATTCAAAATACCATACCGTACCTACATTTTCTTTGACGTACTCAAAAATCGATCGCGCCCGATTCGATTATTTCGAACGGGAATCGATGTTATATACTCGTATTTATGTTTCACATGGCCTAAGCGGCCTAGCGTGTTCAGAATAATTGAACGCACTACACTATTAGCCGGTAATATGAGCACTCTCTAGCGGTCAGCATTCCAAACGAAATTTTGCATATTATCCTATCGGCGAGCGGAAAATTGACTCAGTTTTAAATGGAGAAAAACGCTGCCTTCCAGCCGGTCGCTCGGCCGTGGAAATTTGTATCGAATTACGTTATTATTTCGAATAATGACATTAATGTAACTGCTTATTCTTGCGGCGGGAGAATTGGAACGCAAATTGTAACGTTGATGCGCCCAAGATTCGATCGCTATGAGATTGAAATCAGGGGATTCAATTATGAAAGTTATTAAGTAATTTCGAGTTATTATTTAGATTTTTACTTTTTTACGTTTTATTTTGGAGTATAATGTCAATTCATAAAAGCATCTGTAATCGTTATAAAGATATTAGTCTACACGAGGTAGAAGATATGAGTTAGATTTGGAATAGAAAATTCATTGTTTTTTTTTTAATGAGCCGAAATTGATATTCATGTTATTGAAACATAATTAACAAGCTATTACAGATAGTCACAATTTTTACTTTACTTTAACCTTTATTAAATATCTTAACTAAATTATTATAAGTGCATTCGTACACGTGTCCAGCTGATTTCACGACCTAATGCTTCAATGTATTGTTATAAATTTCTATTTACTTAAAGACATAGCCATTTCAACTTTTTTCTCTGAACTATTTCAATTATACAATAACTAAGAAATTCGCGAAAATTTATTAGGCATTACTCGTAAAACAAACTCGTAAAAAAAAATAAATATCGATAATTTAACATGGCGAACATAAATTAATATACAACAAGGTTTTAATAAAGCTCAATTTGTTTATTTACAAAGATATTCACATCCATAAATATAATACTCGCAATCTCGTATAATTTAATTAATAACTAAGTTGAGATTTTCCAAGAAAATTAATGAAAAATCTATTGAGATTTTACTTGGAAGCGCGGCGTGTATTGGAAGTAGCGAACATATACTCGTAGGTAATATGATGCTGTAACTTGTTAAATAATGTACGAAAACTCCTTATTACAAACTCGTAAGGTCTAAATTAAGCGTGTAAATTTAAATTTATGACTCCCATTACTGAGATGATGTGATGCTGGAAAGGATCTCGTGGATCATTTTGTAATTTTTTAAAGTCTTTTATGATTATAATTTATATAAAAAATACGTTAAAATGAAATAAAATAAATTATTATAAATAAATAAATAAATATAAATATAAATAATATTATAAAAAAGAAAGTTCATTTTACTCTAAAATCCTAATCAACTATAAATTACCATTATAATCAAAGCCACCATAATCCA
>DVTA01000201.1:0-10994 GCA_018233265.1 Junonia stemosa | reverse complement strand
TTCACTTCTTTCTTCGGTATTTCAATGAAATATACTCAATTAGTTCTAATTCAAGTTTCCAGTTTGTTATTATTGTTAAATTTGATCGGTTCCTGGATCCAGCTTTTAGTTACTGATATGGCTTCATGATGCAGAAAATCTGATATTTTACTCAGCTTAGGTTCGTCGTCTAATTCGAGTTCAATCGCGTAATTCAGCCAATGTGATCTCAGATAACTCATTTTCATTTTCAAGGACTGTATAAACTCTGTGTTATATAATTGACCAGGTCTGTTCAATGACATTATCATTATCGCTACGCAGTTCGAGATTTTGGTAGCGAATGGGTTCAGTTGTTCTGATGAGTCATTTAGCCTAGGTAGTTCTTTCAAAGCGTTTATATCCCTAAATAAAAATAGTTCTGTGCATCCATACCGTAGTTCTAGACTTTTAATTTCTTCGTGGTCAGGAGGCGTAACATATAGATGTGCTACGATCTCTGGTGCATCACCACATCGAGTTAAACGTGTGATATTTTCTTCCTCAGAATTATGTGCTTTACTACTACCACTAGCAGATTCTAAATTAATGCATTCGCGTGGATGATCGTATGATAGGTCCGGTTCAGTCATTTGTACTTCTGTAATACGAATGTATCGTTTGAATTTGAATGTCTGGTACATTTTTATCATTTCTATTTTTGGAATCTTCAACAGATTCAAAATCGGCCTTAAGAGACTTAGATGGAGAGAAATTTTGTCGAATGTCAAATGTTTCGTTCTTTTGTTTTTTCAAACAGTCATCTGTTATTTTATTTTTACACATTGCAATGGTTACGTATGATTTTTCAGATCATCGTTTACTCTTTTCGCTCAATTCTGCTAATTCTACTTCCAGTTCTATTTTTATTATTACTTTTTCTAATTCTAATATTTTCTTAGCGGCAGCTAATTCTGCCCTCTTTTTCGCTAAAACAATCCTTGTTTCTGATTTCGTTTTGTTCGATTTACTTTTTACGCTGCATTTCTAAGTGAGTTATAAATGTTCATGTTCGCGTGGATCGTTTTCAACAATGTTCTGGGATTCTTCCTTCCGTCGCACCAAGGATCGAGAAGTTCGTGGACGTGTGGACATTTTTTCAAGCTCGTTGGTTCGGTTCATTCACGGCTCGAAGACCACAATGTTGACTATTCGCAAGCGAGATCGCAATAAAACACTAGTTTTAGTTCAACGGTTCATTCACTGTCATCTATATTATGTACTATTTTACAAGTAATTTTCAATATATTTAGAAAACGTGATAAATCATACTAGAAAAAGGTTAATCATCAAGAAACATCAAAATAAAATAGTTCTATCAAACGAGTT
Source organism: Junonia stemosa (assembly GCA_018233265.1). Taxonomy (NCBI): domain Eukaryota; kingdom Metazoa; phylum Arthropoda; class Insecta; order Lepidoptera; family Nymphalidae; genus Junonia; species Junonia stemosa. The sequence continues at coordinate 9,647 of DVTA01000201.1, read as the reverse complement.
CGCAACACATCATTTATTGCAATAGTTGGAATTTTCTTTATTTTTTTGTACTGAATAAACTGAATCAGATGTTTTTCTCTTCTTTTCTTCGGGCCAAAACAGAGCGTTTTTAAAAGGAGTTGAATATTCAGATATCGCATTTCCGCCATTGTCTTTTATATTCATAAACCACTAGGTATATGAATTTGATTAGTAGTATTACGATACGTATTGGGTAACGTTACCACCCCGTCGGAACCAACAGTGACCTCAATTCTTGCGTCCAAAGATTTTTCGTCAATAGACAATTCACCAGAGAGAATATTGTCTAAATTCAAAGCGTGATTGTTTTCTAGTATACACGGTTTGCTAAGCTTTCTCCAAAATTTAAAAAGTTCTTTATATTTTAATTCGCCTGTCCACTTATATTACATTTGCTTAATTTTTTCTAACAAAGCAGGATCTAATGTTGTTTCTAAGTGTAATAATAGATTCGTTCGTAGTCATCTGTATGTCTTCCTTTGAGGTGTTATTTTCATTTTGCACATTTATTTCTTCAACTCTTTCTTGTTCTTCATTTAATTCTTCCCATCCTTCCGTTGTATAATCATCTTGTTTTTTGTTTTTATTTCTTTGAGTTATTTTGAATAATTAATGTGTCCTTTGTTTAAAGGCGATAAACCACAGACCCTAAACGAATCTTATACAATTTCTGGTGACACTGCGGCACTAATTGTAGTTTCAAGTACCTTTTGCGAAATTTTCTCGTATTAATTTTTTTCTACAATTTTGTGTTCTCCATTTACGATCATTTTTGCGTCATACGTTTTTATTGGGTAAAAAACCCCGACATCAAGGGGCTGCAAAATGTGAGTAGGGTTAAGATAACTGTCTTTTAGGATATTTTTTTTTTGCTTACAAAATTCCGAAATATTTAAATTGATGTGGCATGTGTGACTGTCAATATACAGAATTACGGGAAGTTGAATTTTATTTTTTAAAATCAACGGGTAAAAAAAATTGTAACGTATTCATAAAAAGATTCGCCTGTCATCCAACCAGAATCGGTTTTACCTATTGCCCAATTTTGGTATAATTAGAATGATTAGAAGGGGTTATCCTTCGCCATTAGCGCAAACAGTGAACAATACAGTTAAGTACTCTTTTTTGTCGGTATATGTTCATTTACACACTATTTGATCTTTATCTAAACAAAAAAAGTTGTCCTTTCAGACTAAGGTAAAACCCCCTTTCATTTTTATAAATGATACACGCGGATAGGTTGACAGAAAAGGACTAATTCGTTTATTTAACAAGAACATTAATGACACAGTAATAACAGGAAACAATTATAGATGGCGCTACTAGTTACATTTTGTTACACTCTTAACACCCCCACTTAACAAAATAGTAGGAGCATACATTTACAATTACATACTCATCAATACCAGTAAACATCCAATAGCATATTTTGTAACAAACCAAACACAAAAATTATTTTCTATTAAATAAACCAAACATTTCTAAAAACTTATAATGTTTTATTTTACATAAACCCTTAGTTAGAAGATCTGCAGGCATCTCTGCGGTAGGTAAGTATTTAATGTTTACAATTTTACTAGCAATTTTCTCTCTACAAAAATGATAGCGCACATCTATATGCTTAGATCTTTTATGATGAATAGGATTGGCTGTCAGTTTATGAGCTGACTGATTATCATTATATATTGATATAGGATAAGTCTCACTGGTTATTTCAAATAACAAATTTTGCAAATATATTGCTTCTTTGCAACTTTCAGAAATGCCCATATATTCGGCTTCAGTACTAGATAACGCTATTGTGTTTTGTTTCTTGGTTTCCCAAGAGATTGCACAATTTGACAGCCTAAAAAAATATCCAGTATAGGATCTTCGATCTACTACATTGCTGGCCCAGTCAGCATCTACAAAAGCTTCCAATTTACTATTACCACTAGCTGAAAACTTTAAACAAAAGGATTTAGTTTTCTTTAAGTATTTTAGCACTCTCTTAGCATAACCCCAATGTTCCTCACCATAACAGTTGTTAAATTGGCTTAGGAAGTTTACAGAAAATACTATATCAGGACGTGTGAGCACAGCTATATACATAAGTGAACCAATTAATTGCTGATAAGGTATCTTTTTGTTGCAATTCTCACTTTTAGTTAAATTAAGTTTTGGTTCTATTGGAGTCTCTGCAGACTTACAATCTGAAATATTAAATTTTAAAAGCAATTCTTCAATATAATTTTCTTGGTCTAAAGTTATAGTACCATTCCTTTTATCTACAACCACTCTCATTCCCAAACAATTTTGAATACATCCTAAATCTTTTATTTTAAATTTCGATGACAAATTTTCTTTTAAAAACATGGTTTCTTGTTCATTATTTGAAAATACAAAGAAATCATCGACATAAAGTGCAATAATTATCCTTACATTCTTATCTATTTTAGTAAACAAACATGGCTCAAGTTTAGATTTTCTATAACCCAAAGATTGTAACAGTTCATCAACCCTTTGATACCATGCCCTGCTGGACTGTTTCAATCCATAAATGGCACGTTTTAATCGTAACACCTTGTTTACATTACCATTACTATCATTAAAACCTGGCGGTTTCATCATATACACTTTTTCATTTAAAAAACCATTCAAAAAAGCAGTACAAACATCTAGATGACATATATCTAAATCAAGCTGAAGTGCCAATGCAAACAACAATCTCAAAGTGGAGTGTCTGACAACAGGTGAGAAACATTCATCAAAATCAATGCCTGACCTTTGGGTGAAGCCCTTAGCAACTAATCTGGCTCTATACCTAACTTTGTTATTAACATCGAATTTCCGTTTAAAAACCCATTTACATTGTACAATTGTTGCATTAGGTGGAACATCAACCAATTCCCAGGCATCATTCTCCTCAAATGATTGAAGTTCACTTTGCATGGCTAATTTCCACTGTTCACTTTCAGGTCCACTTAAGACTTCATCTATTGATATCTCACTGGCACTTATATCACTGTTTCGACTGTCACACACATAACTAGCACTGTACCAATCAGGTGGCTTACGAGTACGCTTAGAACGCTTCTCCACTGGGATCTCGGCAGGGAGTCTTAGTTGAAACTCTTGATGTGGGACGGTTTCCTCTGTATCAGGCCCCATCATTTCTTCCTTGGAGTCCTTGAAGTCCTCTTCGTCAGTACCAGAATCTTCACTTTCCAAAGTTTTTATGTTCTTCATGTCCCCCACTTCTTGGGTACATTCTTCTCTTTCCTTTTTCATGGGAAAGGTATCATCAGTGCCTTCCTTACTAATGTCAAAATGTATTACATCTCGCTTCTGTTCAACCCCCTCCTCAATCACAACAATATCTCTCGCAATGATTATTGTGTTATTGTTGGGATTGTACACTCGATATCCTTTTACATTGTTTGAGTACCCGACAAGAATACATTGAGTTCCTTTTTTGTCCAATTTCAATCGCTTTTCTTTAGGTATGTGTACCATGGCTTTACTTCCAAATATACGAAGATTACTGACATCGGGTTTAGCTCCGGTCCAGATTTCAATAGGTGTTTTGTTATTCAGTCCTGATGCGATTGACCTGTTTCGCAGATAAACAGCAGTATTGACTGCTTCTGCCCAGAAACGCTTAGGTAATCCTGCATCGAATAACAAACATCTCGCTTTTTCTATCACTGTACGGTTAAATCGCTCGCACAAACCATTCTGCTCCGGTGTGTATGGACAAGTCTTTTGGTGTACAATTCCAGCACATTCCAAGAATTTATCGAATTCCTTATTGCAGAATTCTGTCCCATTGTCTGTCCTCAACACTTTCAGTTTTCTCCCTGTCTGATTTTCCACTAATGTCTTAAAAGCCTTAAACTGTGAGAATACTTCATCTTTTGTCTTCAAAAAATATACAAAAGCCATCCGACTGAAGTCATCGACAATTAACAGGAAATATTTCTTCCCTCCAATGGATCTGGTTTCCATCGGCCCACAAACATCTGCGTGTACAACCTCGAGAAGTTCCTTGCTTCTGTTACCAACATGACTAAATGGCAACCTGGCCTGCTTCCCCTCACAGCACACTATGCAGTTAGTCTTACTGACCTGGGCCTTGTCTGAGTATGACATTCCTTTTACAGCACCATCTCTCATCAAATTAAGATATTTACTGTTTAGGTGTCCAAATCTCCTATGCCATACACTTCCGGATACTGAAGTCAACAAACAATCTTCTTGTTTAATTCTCAATTTGTAAACTCCTCCGACTAAATCAGCTGTAGCCACTAGTTCATTATTTTGGTTATAAATATAACAGTGCTTTTCGTCAAATGTTACATTGTTTCCTCTGCTAATTAACTTGCTGACTGACAACAAGTTTGTAGCCAAATTTGGTACATATAACACTCCCTTCACAATGTTTTCGTGTTCAGTTTTTCCAACGACTGTAGTTATTTGCACATCTCCACAGCTTTCAACAGGAATTTTCGTTTTATCGGCTATGATAATCTCTTGCACTTGGTGTTGATTTGTCGTGTTCAACAACCAGTCCTTTTTTGATGTTAAATGACAGCTGGCTCCGCTATCGATATACCAATCGGTTTGGTTGAAGTTGCCGCTGAGAAATACAGCACTGAATGCATTCGATTCGTTGCCTTTTGGAGTATTTTTACATTTATTCATAAAATGCCCAAACTGTTTACACTTAAAACATCTGACATTAGATTTGACGTTTTGTGATGACGTTTGTCTATGCGCGCGCGATTGGTTTTTGCTTTTGTATTGCCAACCTTTCGTCGCAAACGCATTCTGTGTAGAACTCGTACCAACTTCACTTCCGTCCTCCATATCCAACAACTTCGATTTAATGGCGTCGGCTGTCAACTCAATACCTGAATGCTCTATTGCCATGATCATTGGTTCAAACTTTTCAGGCAATCCTGCTAGTAATAAAGAGCCGACCCACTCATCACTAATCATAAAACCTGTGTTATTTAATCGCTGACTTGTTTCTAATAGCGAAGTCACATATTGAGACATACTTTCACAGTTTTCTCGACGGATAGATATGAGGTTCCGAAGTAATCCGATGCGTCGTGTGTAGCCATTATCATCAAATAACTTCTTTAATTTCTGCCATAGCCCCATTGCAGTTGATTCACTTTTAATATGCACGAATAAACTGGGATCTATAGTTAAAACTATCTTGGCTTTTGCTTTCGCGTCGTTTGCATCGCCGCCGGTTTTAATGCACTGTTGCATGCCTTCCAACACGAGAAAGTTCTCCACGGCAAACGCCCAATCTTCATAATTTTCTCTGCCTTTAAGCTTATCAATACTTGCAATAAGATTCGATGACATTTTTGCACTATATTTCTACCAAAACTGTTAAAACACTGGGCCCATAACCTATAAATGATACACGCTGATAGTTTGACAGAAAAGGACTAATACGTTTATTCAACAAGAACATGTCACAGTAATAACAGGAAACAATTATAGATGGCGCTACTAGTTACATTTTGTTACACTCTTAACACAAGTTTTATTTCGATGTGTAATAATCGCGAAAATCTAATACAAAACAATGCATTATATCACTAAGCAAACCATGGTAAACAAACATTGCCTCTAAAACAGGCGTTGTTTTTGTCAACTACTTTTTTCTGCGCCAACCTGTTTTGTATTCTCCTCGGGTTTGCAAATTGAAGATCGTGTTCTATCTTATTTATGATTATACGCACGTCGTGCTAGGAGGTGCCAGGGGCAGAGTAAAAAACATAGATGATCCCGTTCCAGATGAGTCATTTAATGGTGTATGCACATTTGCGTAAATTGAGAGAATGCGGATAGGTAACAATTTTCTAGTGAGTATTATGACCAAGTAAAACAACTCCTACCAACAGTAACTAACCGCAATCGTGCGGAATGATTAAGTCAGAATTTCATTTCATTTCATTCAGGAACATATGCGTATTTAGTAATGAGTAGGGATTTTTTTTATAATAAGTTTCCTCATGTTTAGGTTCCCAAAAATACATTGTTGCTTGTGTGCAGATATCGCTGCATCGACAATAGTTCAACATGTAACGTGAATAGTAATAAAAATAACTTAATACATAAAACTAAAAAATAAATAATACCTTTTCATTAAAAAACTCAAAACGGGTCTATCAGAAAAAGTTTAAAGCCGCGTCGTCACTTCGAAACTCGTTTCATTCAGGAGGTAAAAGAGAATAAACGATTCTTTACATATATGTAGACACACTCTTAGATGTGATAATGTAGTTCCAATAAATTGCACTTGAGGAAAATGCCTACAATATTACCGACGAATTCTTAATTATTTTTATGTATAATGAATATGAAATCGAATTACGTTGACTAACATGATAAATATTTACTACCAATTACTTCGATTACAAAAAATTGTGTAAATATTTAATCATTTTATTATGACGTTAGAATTTTAAAAAGCGGATGTTATAATATCTAATATTATGCTTTGTGTGGACATGAACAAATTATATTAATTGATGCTTAGGCTTTTGACTTGTTGCGTAACTAACTGTTAATAATTTTTCAACATTGCTAATGCTATAAGACATGTTAAATTTTATATGTCATATTAACTTACGCCTGTGGCTCTGCCGAATATCTCGTTTATCGTGCCAAAAAGTAGCCTATACTCTTCACCGAGGCTACTTTCATACCAAAATTCAATACAATATTACTATCGCGTTTATAATATTTGCCTCAAATAAAATTCTCGAACCTAATTTCAAAACGCAACATTATGTTTTAAATAAAATAAAACCTAACGCATAAAGGAAGCCATCAGTGAAAAAATAACGACTCCAACACAAATTGACGTAGCACTGACGTACGCACTGAGCATGTGTTCTTTTGTTCTCAATACTCATTTCCCTTCAGCGTTGTATGTTGATATATCTTGTCCTGCTTCATTAATAACATTGGCTTTTTAATCAGATGAATATTTATTAGTTGTAGTAACATGCTTTGCAAAGAATTCAGTAATACCTTGTAGTTGTAATTTTATAGACTTCTGGTCTGTTACGTCTAAACAAAAATCTATATAGTACTAATCAACTAGTGACTCATAAGTTACTTGCAATAAAAAAAATTGTTACCAATAAATTTTGGCTGGCCTAAAAAATCATAAGCTTGTCAGTTTTGATGATAAAATTTTACATACGAAAATATCTTGATTGATATCATTTACTAGATGAACAGATAGCAATAATATCTTTCAATTGAAATACGAAATTTTCTTAATCTAAGACTTGCGATATCTCGGTTCAAGTTATTGGAATGATAGTAGGTAATTAATATCTAAGCCTTGTAAGTCTAGAACATGTCCAGATATCAACTTTTTATGTAAGCCTCGTTAAAAAATATTACGCAAGTCCCTACCCAACCCAATCAAATGTTTTAAACTGCTTAGAACGTATTTTTTTGGACATCACCCATACCTACACCTTAAACTAGTTAAACAGGAAAGTACTTATTTGGAACGTAACCGAGTTTTTTTATTTAATAAGTTAATTTTAAACAGATCAACGTATACATTTAAGTCTGACAAGGTTAGAGTGTGAAATCTAAAATTAAATTGACAAGTAAATGATCCTACAGGAAAACTGAACGTTTAGTATTACGCAACAGCAAAAGAGAATATTAGTCCGTAAGAATATCTGAAATATAAATTAAATTAAAACCAGATCAATTCATTATCAGTTTAATTGGATATTGGACTTGATTTCTGCTAAAGCACAGACAGTGAATTGGACGAATTTATTCTTATTTTTTTAACAATGCAAAATTCCATCGTTTTAAGTATGAAACCTTACATTACTATTACCCTTAATAACATAATGAATATAAAACTAAGCTTGTTTACTAATGCCCCAATTTCCCACGTAATTTGGCCTACAAGATTAAGACAACGATTGGCACTGTTCATCCCCAACAAGTAGAGCAAATTCACGCAATCACCATTCAATAGCTAGTTAAAAATAATAAGCCTACCAACTTCCTGAAACATTTCCGCCTCCACATCTATACCATTTCTATAATAATAGTTCCCATAGCTATTACAAGTTAGTTGCGTCATTCATTACATTAAAACTCATTGTCTCATCTACTACCGAAATTAGATAACGCATTGTCGCAAAAGCATGGGAACATTTCTTTTCGCTTTCCATAGTATATAAAGCTACGTAATTCCTCTATTGTCCGTCAAAATTCGATAGCTGATTTCGATGGAAAGGCTTTCATTATTAATGACGGCGATAAAAGAGAAATGGTAATCTTTTTACCAGAAAAATTACCTATCATAATTGTGATGGCTGAAGATTTATCATTTGCCGAGGAACTGTTATTATAATACGTAAATTTTTTTGTCAGTTCACATGGCATCATCTGGTGAAGAACAAGTATTTTGATTAATCTTGCAAATTGCATTGTAATGTATTTATTACATTCTGTATATATATTCGTGTCTTTTTTCAGGGGTAAAGTAATATTTAAGTACCATATTTCACCTAAACCTAAACTCATCTTAACAATCAGGTAGGTTTACTTTCATACCATTTATACTATTAATATATATTTATTAGTGGATGATTTAAATTTTACGCAATGATCGTGTCTGCTATATCTTTTATAGTATTATTTAATACCGATGTCTATCGCATTCGAATGTATCGTTCAGTAGGAACTTCACGTTCCCATAAGCTATTAAACGGTGGTAGCCTATTAATATTCGCCTTAACACCTTAACGGGTTGTGTAAATAGCACTTTCTCTTTTAATGTCTGTTTGTTGAAGTAATACTTTGGCCCTTATACAAGATTGGTAACAATGGGACTTATTTTCTACAAATTACCATATAACAGCAATTGTTATCTAAATAGTTCTAAGAGTTGCGTGAAATAGTTCTTGAAAATCATAATCGGCTTAGCCTGTGGAAGAAATGGAAAATTTTTAGATACGATTTCACGAATAAATTGAATTTTATGAATAGTAATCACGTTAAAACTGGATGCACTACACCCGTCATACTTTTACTGTTAGTTTTTACGGCCATAAAGATAAATGAATGCTATGTCTTACTGATAGCGTTCTTTAAAGTAAACAGACATTGTACTCAATTATCCTACTACTTTAAAATTTAAATCATTGTAAGTAATGGAGTGGTTACTCCAGAATATGAATTAGGTTCTAGGTAAAATAGGAGAACTAATTTACCAAAGTTTTTCTTATATATTCTATTGAGCAAAAAATCCGAGGTCAAAAATTAAAACACTTAAATGATGATTGTAAAAGGAGTCCAATGCCTAACATATTATAAAAAAATTATAAGTAACCCATGTGTCGAGAACCGAGCAAGGCCAATACCAGTGCTACTTGACCGTCATGTAGATGATAATGAAGTTAAATATTACTCTTGAGATATAATAAATCATTAAAATGATAACCAGAAAATCATTTGATCAAATACTAATGGCCTCAAGTTGCTTACATGTTAGTATAAAGTATTGGTATTAAGTATTACTCGAATAAGTTTATTTTCAATTTAAAATATAAAAAATATAATTTCGGCAGTCT
>DVTA01000200.1:0-11017 GCA_018233265.1 Junonia stemosa | reverse complement strand
ATGCTGTCGCCCATGGACATTTGCAACACCAAAGGAGCTACAAAATGCGTTGCCGACCTTTTAGGGGATATGGAGGGTGAATGGATGGGGAATTAATGGGGAAAGGGTGGGGAATTGGGCCTCCGGTACCCTCACTCACGCAACGAAACACGGCGCAAGCATCATTTTACGCCGGTTTTCTGTGAGGCCGTAGTATCACTCCGGTCGAGCCAGCCTATTCGAAAATTGAGATATATAATTAATAGACGTTGTATTTTTTTGCCTTCTAAACTATTAAATTATTATATTAATAGAACATAAATCGTTACAAATCAATGCGCTTTTTCTTATCGATAAAACTCGTCAAGACACTATGATAAGTTTGTCAGAATCTTTATACGAAGATTGTGATTTATCTTGTTGTTGTTGTTGTTTTCTATGATTCAACTATCCTTTAACTTATAATATCATTGTTAGTAAAAAGATAATAACTATACTTATCTCAATGACATGTATATTTGTTGTATTACTAACTATCATTACATACCTGTTCAGTTATTTTCCATCAATATAACTGTAATAGCTTGGTAGATTATGCTCTGCTTTTTATTTCTTAATAGCAAAACTTTGCGCAAATATAATATTTTTTATATTGTATACTACTTGTAAATTGTAATTACAATGTTTGAATGAAATGAGCCAAAATGTTTTATCTTTTCGCCATATATGCAATGATAACTTCATCAGAGTGTAAAACGAGATTTTATTTGAATAAAACTACTTTAAACGGATTTTAATTGCGTATATTAATTATTTTTATCAACCCGACGTTTCGAGCACTTTACAGCGTTCGTGGTCACGGGTAGACTAAGATGACATTCGTCTATTTGAAGTATTAAAGAAACATTATTTACAACTACCGCCAACGATTCCTAAGTTGATATCTAGAATAACGTTCCGGTTGCACGCAGAAGGCACTAACTGTATCTTCTTAGGTCTTGCAGAATGATGGATTTGGGATTGTAAATTTTTAATGAGACTAAAAATTCAATTTTTAATGAGAATAACAATCGCATAAATCTAAAACAACATTATGTAATTACAATGATTCTGATAAACGTCTTTGGCACAGTTGTGTCAAAGACGTTTATCACAATCACAAAAAGAAAAGTTTATCACAATGCTATAAGTCCAGTTATGTTCTGTTTATCAGACAAAATACAAATACATACAAGGAAGTATTTCATGTTTATATTCCTATAACATTTTAAGATGTCATTACAGCTGTTTAAACATCATTATCATTCGACATCTCTTCGCCGCTTAAAGACATGTTTACTGGTAATAATACAAATCTTTTCGCGCCATTGCTTCTGAGTGTAAATATGTAATAAACGTCCTGATGATTGATTGTCCTCGAGTGCTGAGTTAAAGAGAATTCTCTAAGAATATTACGTTTTTCCTCCTCACTGGGATTGTGACGCGAATTGGATTTAACGTCCTCTTTTGATACGAGAAATTATTCCTAATATACTTGGTGTGGGATGAAAAGATTGCGTAATGGTTATATCTGTGCTTGTGTCATCTAATTTGTATGTAGTTGATGTTGTTTATCGTTGTAGGTCAGAAAACACTTCTCTAGGGAAGAACTCATAAATTCTGTATAAAAAATTCGTGTTACATTATGTTGGAGCCGAGATGGCATAGTGATGCGAATACGTGGATCTAAACCAAAGGTCACGGATTCAAACCCTGGCTAGCACCTCTGGATTTTTCAAGTGCTTAATTATAAATTCATCTTGAGCTTGGCGGTGAAGGAAAACATCGTGAGGAAACCTGCATGTGTCGGAAGAAATTCTGACACATGTATATTCACCAATCCGCAGTGGAGCAGCGTGGTGGATCAAGCTCCATACCTTCTCCCTAATAGGTGAAGAGGCCTATGCCCAGCAGTGGGATATGTACAGGTTGTGTTACGTTTTAATATTGTTGATCAAAAATATTTTAAATACAATACTCTATATAGCTATAACATGAGTCCATACTAAAACTAAGTTAAGTGGATCGATATTGTTATTAAACGCAATTATTACCGGTTTAGTTATTCAAGGATTGTCCTAATGTGCTAAATTGCTATTAAGTTAATAGAGAAATACTAAGCAAACGTCTCTATATATACGATAAAACTGTATTCAGTAATGGTCCATAAATGTTTACTATTACCTTCACGAAAGTGGTCAGAGAATAATGGTTACTATTGGGATGATGACGTCATTATGTCTAAAATAATAATCAAACTCTTCAAGCGTTGTTTGAATATTGCTGTAGATTTATTGGCAAAATTTATTTATCGTGTCTAAATCTAGCATTACCGTTGGTTACGGTGAATCGATGATATCGTAAGGATCTTTGAAACCTAAAACTGTTTTAATAATACTTCATTTCAAAATCACTGCGGATATGAAAAATAGGTTATAAGCTAGGTGCATTAACGTCATCACTAAGCTAAAGTTACTGAAACAACAGTGAGTAAAGATATAGAAAGAGGTTTTCCTTAAAATATTGACCTAGTTACAAAAATACGAGTTGAAAATTCGTCGGTTACAGCTGAACAAATACCGCAAGTAACGCATAACTTCAACTGGCGGAAGTCGCAGCGGATTCCTGACATATTCCTGATCCATCCGCTACCCCATGAAATAACTATTGGTTAGGTAATACTTGAGGTTTAACTGAAACTTGTGGAAGAAAATGAACCTTAAGTAGACGTTGTTTACGTTGATTAGCAATGGTCTTCTGTAATGGAGTCTTGCGTTGAAACCATTATTATTCATTTCGAGATTCTCTTTAAGAGTAATCTTATGAAGTAACCTTTGGAAGATCTATTTAACACATTTCTATTATCAAGTTGCTTATTATTCTAATCCAGATTAGTCAGGAATGTTTTAAAAAATATGGTTACCATCTACCGTTCATTACTAATTAAAAAACGAGCTATGAACCCAATTTTAAGCGTAAAAGCTTACTCGTAAATACAAAGAGTGATTTTCCTATCAGAAGTAAAAGAAAAATCTCGGTGTCTGTGATTATTGATAGCTTCTTATAGCCAGACGCAATTAGGGGAAACGAAAAGAAATGTTCAAGGTAAAATAAATAGTGTTCTTAAAGGAAAACAATATTAAAAATTAGCATTTTCCTATTCGTCAGTATCCGAGAAAACTACAGTATCGATTAAAATATTTGCAAAACCATATGCTTCGGATGCGGAACCCAGAATATCTTGAGCAGCGGAACGTAAAAGGTAGCGGCAGTTACAGTTCTTCCGGTCGGTGCTTCGCTCTCCTGAATTATGAATGCCCGAGGAAATCAGGTCTACTTAGTTGATACTTTTTCTAGTAACAAACATTGTGTACTTAAATTAATTAATTTTAATTTCATGGCACACTAATAGTAAGCCACTGTCATTGCGCCGCATAGAACCTACATGTATACCTACATATATTAGATAAGTAAATGTATTTAGAATTTATAGAATAAAAAATTTCGAATGTAAACAAATATATCAACCATTCTAAAAATCATGAAGTCGAAAATAACAATTTCATTCATCAGTTCTTTAAAAGAATGGTACATTCAATACAAATAGCACGTTTTCCACAAAGTTCCTTAATAAAATGGCAGTTCACATAAAAGAACTAAGAAAAGTCATTTCGAAAAGCCTCGTATCAAGCGAGTATAATTGTTTTAAAAGAGCTAAATGCTTTCAGGTGCTTACGGATTATAGAAGTACCAGGCTAGCAGAAATCGCAAGGATCAACTTCCCAACAATACTCAACTACCACTTGTCAACTCGTAATCTCACTCAGAATCCTCTCGGAACTGGTTTTAATCTCAGCGAACGAGTCCTAACAGGTTTATTGTAAACGCTCCAGAAAATAGGAGTCGTTTTTTCCGGTCCCGCTAATAATGGGTTTTGTTTCAATTAGAACGAGGTCCGCTGGTCATTGTTAACAGAAAAGGTTTAAAAAAGAAATTGAATCGCACTTCCCGTTTGAAGAAACTTTTGCATAAAATCTTCATTAGTGGAAATGTTTCCATTTAAATTTTTGTTTGGGGACAGCGGTACAAAAACAAACTTTGTTCCCGTAGGTATGAATAAGATATTCTGTTTCGGGTTCTCTATAAACTTTCCCTTGCGGCTCCGCGTAAATTGCTATTTGCAGTTATAATGCCTTTTTATTATTATGAAGCGTACATTTTAGACATATATGTTGGAAGTAGCCTTATAAAGTATATTTTGTACTTGCGTGTACATACGAAAATTCTCCAAGCATTCATATTTCGATGAAATAACATTCAAGCGTATACCAAATGTCATGAGCAGTAATCTCTTTAAAGTTGATCATAAAATCTGTCATTTAAATATTCCGTTTGTTCCTAGTTGCAATCTCGAAGCAGGGTCCAAAAACAGGGTACAGCCTGTTGCCGCTCTCATTTGCATGCCATTGATTATTCAATCAGCACCGCCAACTGCGCAAGTGGACATAGTGGAATTGATTCCAATGCTAATGGAAATTATAATACGGCCTTCATCTTACACTACTGGATTAGACCCAACTCCCCACTCAAATGTTGGAATGATCCGGGTGATTGATGCAAAGTGGAACTAAATGTTATTGGGATGTTTAAACTTATCAACCGTGTTGAAGTTGAGTATAAATTACTGTCTGTCGCAGATGTTTCAGTGTTCAGTGGCTTCAGCTTCGGAAACTTCTAGACGTTTTTTTACCGCACATACATATTCATGAGTGAAAGAGAGAAATTTTAGATTGTTTCACTTAAATATGTATACGTTTTATGCGAAAAACTATTGAAGTAATTTTATGAGAAAAGAGATATTTGAATTGTAGCTTTTTGATTTAAAGAACAAAGTTTTTGAGTCATAATCTCGGAAAAGACGCGGAAAGTACGAAGATTGTTCATGCGGACAAAAACATTCATATATAGCGCAAGTAGAAAGTTGCGGGCATTTCCTAGTTGAAAATTTTAAACTATTTATAACAAAGCGACTGCAACATCTTTGAGTTGTTTTCATTCGAAGTTCTCGTTTGTCAGTAAACAAGTCGGCACAAACAAGCGGAACGAGCCCGACTCCGTAATTAAAGATGACACAATCATAGATAGATCCTTAACAATCTCAAGTAATACAAGTCTTCCAATTTCTTTCCTTCCATTTGTTCAAGGAAGCACTGAGACGAGTGCAGGTGTTCGCAACTATTAATTTATATTCGGTCGGACGGCGTCGCTGGGATTATCTTAATGAGCGTAGAATAGCGGACGCCGTGGCAGATCCTTTTAACGAATTAGCTTTGAACAGTTATTACCATTGGAAGGATTCACTTAAGAAAATGGAAGGTGCATTGGAACGAAAATATTTTCGGACGTTTCCATTATATTTGCATTTCTATTAATCTCTTGGTTTCTGTTCATCTGTTATAAATATTTTTCCTTCATATTCTTTAACACGAGTATGTTTTGATTTTAATTTTGCTTACTTTCATTTTACTATCTGAAATCACAAAATTAGTTTCGTATAAAATTTTCGAAGTCAAAAAGATCAGTGTACGATATAAGCGCGAGCATTCAATTAACTGAATCGCGCTCTAAATATCTATTTCCTTTATCAAACAAATCTCGGAACGGCGAAGAACCAAATTGTATTTTATTCCGAGTCATTACAGCCCGATTTGGTGAATCCGAAGTTTGACGCGAAACTCCGAAATCCCGGGATTTAGACGAAATAGAATGGCTCGAATGTAACGTAATATCTAACCTTTAAAGGTAAATCGACATACATCCAAGTAAACAATATGTTGATAAATCTTACATAAGTAGTTCTGATTGAGGCATTGTTCGCTTTCATCGTGTACGTTTTAGATAATTTAATGAATAAAGGATTTTCATTTAATGTTTGTTATACTGTTAAGATTATACGCAAGATATTAAACGAAGTATCTGATTAAACAGTAAAACAAATGAGCAACTATTTTCACAATTCTTTAATTTTTTCTTTTACATTTGATGCAAAGTTTTCGATTAAAATAGTCTAGTCTAAGATTTCTTTGTAAAACTTCGGAATAAATTAAATTATTTATTGGATTGCAAAGTTGTAAATGATAGAAACAATAAACGTCTTGTAAATTCTTTAAGAACATTTAGACGCGAATTAACACTGGTTAGTTTTGACAACTTTCCAGTTTTAGCCCGAGCTGTCCAAGTCTCGACTCATTAAGGGGAAACTTTTTAACTTATTTAACTGTCTACGATGAAAGGCGAATGATCTTTTCCTTCAACTTCGTACATTTTACGAATATCAATTGTGTACTTTGACTACACGAAAGGTGACCTTTCACACGTGTCATGAAAGTCGTGACATCTACAAGTTTCATTACATTAGTTTCAAAGAGGTAGATTGAAAATAAAGATTTCATAGCTGAAATACGTTTAGGTATAGGTATTAGTTTCTCGTTTTAGGAACGTTTTCCTAAATTACACAAATCCATTAAATGTTCTATGCCCAGACAATCAATTAGACAGCGTATAGTACTCACCGCTTAGTAAAATTAACTATTCAGACCAAATAACTCGAAGAGGCTCAAAGAGAAACACGCAATGATCATTCGATTCTAATTTCAAATTCAAATTGTCAACGAACGGTCGGCACTCAGACGCCAATAGGAAATCTGAACGGTTTGATTCTTAAAGAATTCCGGCCAATCGCAGTGCAATATCGCGGAACGCGTTTTTTCAATCACCACTCCGGTACAGTTGCGAAGAAATGGCCGCTTCATGAAAAATTTATGGAGGACCGTAGTGTTTCCACTCCTGGAGGCACATAACAGACCGAATGACATTAGTTTATGACCGCCTACAGCTACACTAAAACGTTTCCTGAGTTTTGCGGATAGGCTCTCGGATAACGTTTATATCGCAAATCGAAAGCTCTCCTCTATCACGTCGAGTAATAATATTTTATGCCGTCAGTTCCATAAATAGCTTTTATCCGTCTAAAATATATTAATATTAATTTTTATTTCGTACCCTGAAAATTGGACCGTAATATTTCGGAGCTATTATTAAACGTACACCGTTAATCCACATTTATTTTGTGTTTGAGAAAAATAATCGAACGCAAACAGCCCCTTTCGGCGATACGCAAACTCAGTACCTAGAACTTTAATCATACATCAGCCTTTATGGGCAGAGAGTGAAGCGAAAATGAAAAATAGAATTCGCTCCCTTTTCGAAAATAATGGACTGGGCAGCGAGTCTCTCACAGAGTCGTTAGCGAAACTCGAAACTTGGATCGAACGTTCGGTATTCCGAAATGATTAATGTGCTTACTGTTTATGAAAGCGGAGTTTCGGTTACTTAGCGGTACCGACGTACCGCCGTTTCGTATTTAGCTTTATTTTATTAAGTGCCGGTCCGCAGACGTAACATATGACTCGTTTAGCGTTTAAATATTCCCGTTCATAATACATTATACAACTCCAGAAAATTTATCGTCGGCGTTTATTTTGCTCTACGTTAATTTAATGTGGACCTTTTAAAAGGATTTCTGTCGTAACACTCGTTTCAATATAGTCGATTTAATATATTTGATCGGGTGAAATGATAATTTCAAATACTAATATAACGTTTATGAATTTTATAATCTTTAAGTAGCAATACAAGTTGTTATCATAGAAAGTCAACGTAAAAGCGACAAAGCTGTTTGACGAGAATTGAGATCTATTTGTAAAGTTAGAAGGTACAATGATCTTTAAACAAATATTGAAATAGTAAGATCAGGGATGTCTTTATGTTTGACTTTAGAAGATTTACTCCAATATAAGCCTTATGTAGCATTGCATCAATATTCAAGGTCTTTGACCTTTATTAGGATGGACACATAAAAGTAATACAGCTAACTCTGTTACCATAATTGTTTTTAGATTTATTGTACGCACAACGCCATTTAATTGAAAAATCCTGTAACAAAATTTTCATGTGTCAGACACATTAAAGCAATGTCGTAGTCACCGTCGAAACAAAAGAGTAAAATATTAATGTTTGAACATTATTTACATTTAGGCACGTTAACAATGGCTCCGTACAATGAAGGGTTGTAAGTCGTTCTTCGTTAATCGGCTTCATTTATCTTTTAACCAAACGAGCTATTATTTCGCTTGAATATAGACATTACGACTTTAATCGACTAGTAGTTATTATTGATGAAATCAAATTTTATATTTGATTTCATCTGATAAATTGTCTCAATAACAAATAAAAGCAACTAAACGTTTTTTATCCCGGCAACCCTGGGCCCTTTATAAACCGTTCAATACCTCTTTATATTCTATATTTGAATATAAACCAAACGCTTTTGTACATGAATGCCGATTCAATTAACAAAGTACAGGCAGGTACCGCGTGTCGGTGACAGCTAATAGTCTATTCAATGATAGAAATATTCAATATGTTGTACGAACACGACCAATCTGATTGGTATTCGAAAACGTGAATAAACACCCGTATCAAGATCTTGATAATTTGGACGTAGTTACATTGTTTAATGACGCTACTCCAATTAACGCTGGAATACATTCAGATTTTGAAATACTAAATGGTATCGAATGAACGGGCAAATTGAAATAGAACGATGAAACGCTGAAACGTAACTTGTAGATGTATGTGAACGTATAAACATTAAACAGGTAATATTTATCGACAAGTGTTAGAACTTTCCAGTACAGATGTTGGTCTTAATTAAAACTCGCATTCAGCGGTTAAAGTAAACGCGGTTCGTTTGAAATTAGAAAAAAAAAGTACTAAAAAGAAAAATAAAAATTAAAACCTCATTGGGAGTAAACACCGCACTCTATTTACCATTCAGTCCGTAAATAAAAAGCCGAGGAGAAGCAATATCGAGCTCTGTCAAAGCTGAAGCGCGGAAGTTGGGGTGGAGAGAGGAAAAAAAAATCATTGGACCCGATAGTGGCCATTAAAATATCGTTGAATTTCAAAAGGTTGAGACGTTCCGAAACCCGATAGAGGGCGGTATCGGCTAATCTGTAATGGACCCGGTGTCTTGGATACGTCGTGAACGAACGATATTTCACGATTGTGACGTCAATGGAACGGTTTTAATTTAAAATACATTTATCGGGTTTTAAATTCCCTATTTCACGTTTAACGGTCTCTATCTGCGGGTCCTTCGGGTGGATTGATTTACAATTAAATAGATATAATAGAGAGGTTTCTCGATCTTTTTCATATTTTTTTTTATTTTCGTGGAAATTGCCGACTCAATTATATAACGTCACGGAATTTACTCGGTAATAGTAAATATAAATATTTTAAAACACAATAGCTTCAATTTCTTTTTCGTGGTATTTAAGGAGCCTCGTTATCTTTCTAAAAATAAATCTAAAAAAATATGTGAAAAAACGGTTGACTTTACTGCCTTATAATGTCGTTGTTGAATTGAAAATATCACGTAGGCATACTTTTGTATAAATTCATATAATTATGTTAATAAACAAAGCATTGTATAAAGTTCTAAACATTGCGAATCTTTTTATTGTTTTAAGAGATACAATAAATCCTCTTTTCACATGACAATGACAAAGAATTAAATTAGCAACAATGATACCCCTTTTTATAATAACGTACGTGAAATATTTTAAAATACAATAAACCTTTCCATAGTGACTCGAGTACGCGCTCCCATTTATTATAATTATAGCGAGAAAAAAAAAAATAACGTATGACCTAGAATTTCATATGGTTAAGCGAAAACACAGCCCGGATTGCTAATACTTGAAAAAGATTTTATGTTTTAATTTTTAACGTATCTACACGTTATATGACCTATATCCGACGTTTTGTTCGGTTTTAGGTCATATCCATTGTTAGCCGTTAATGGAGTCATGACAATGAAAAAATAAAAATAAGTCATATGTTTTACGCGTGACGTTTCTGTATTATTTATGCCGTGATGTGTTTTGGAAATATGTTTTATTTTAATATCATATTTTTTCGCTTTAGGTTATTTTTTATGAATTTATAATACACATATTGAGTACTAGTACTAGTTCTTTTTTTAATGATTGATAAAGAGCTAAAATCTCAGAAAAAATAATTTTTGAGGTTGCTTATAAGAGTTTACGAAAATACCTAAATTTCTTTAATCATGCTTATTGGAAATTTTAGAAAGTAACACCACATAGTGTTTACGTTTCCTTACTTAATGAATGTGGTTATAATAACCAACTTTTTGCCTACCTATTTTATTTTAGCTTTATATTTCTGTTTTCTAACAATGAGTCACTTCTAGTTATTGTTATTATTCTTTGTCATGGCACTAACAGTATGTGCGTGACGTAATTCATTTTTCAGAGTTATTTTATTAAGTTTTGAATTGCCAGAGGTGTAAGTATTTGACCTGAAGCTGAAAATAGCAGGAATTCTAATAGGTGCTAGGTTATTTCGAGTTGTTTGTAATGAAAACAGCATTTGGCGCGTGCCTCGCCGTTTAATGCCAGTGGGTCGCGAAAAATAAAGATATTTTTAAAATGGCAAGGAATTCAAATTGCAACATATTAAAGTGACACATTAAATTAAATTATTGGTAACGTTTTGTCTGCAGATTTAGTGCTATTTTCAATAGATGATTGAGCTGTCCAGTGGCAGTTACCGATAATATTAACGCTTGTGATGTCAATGCTGCTCAAGATCAAAATAATAGCAGTCAATAAAAAATAGTGATTATAAAAATGTAAAGCGATTTTTTTCACAGTAAAATAGTCGTTGACTTAATGCATCGTGTACTGTTGAAAATTTTGAATATCTATCATATATCCAATGGACATGTTCAAAGTATGACGGAAGGATGGAACAGTATTTAAAAATAATTTAAAATATAATTATGTGTTTAAAAAATCACATCAATTTCACTGATACCCATAAAATTAGTCCACGTCACCTAAAATTT
>DVTA01000199.1:0-11019 GCA_018233265.1 Junonia stemosa | reverse complement strand
GCCTACTATGTATTTTCAACTTCCTTTAAAATTTTATATAAAATATAATAAAAATTCACTAGCATAAATTGTTGTAAGTGTATGTATAAGCATATCATTATAAAAATTTAATTAAATAATAAGGGTAAAGACAACCCAAGATATAACATAAATATCTCAAAAATAGGTACCTATGTGAAAGATATTTTTATCATTTGTATTTTTTGGAATAATTTTGACGTTTGATAGAAGTATAAAAATTTCGATCATAAAAATTTCTCTTAGAAGTTTGCTGTAAAGTCTCTGCATAGAACGTAAATTCGCTATTATCGTAAAGCGGAAGTTGTTAGGACGTATGTCGCCATTTTTCACCACGTTTGTTAAAATCGTAAAATGTTTTAACGCCAAATGTGACGCTCCACTCTTCATCATACTGTATGATACTGTAGGTAAGTGTGTGCTTCACACACATACAGTAAATACGACCGTAGTCAAATAATATGATGAAACATATTATAATTAAATAATAAATTACATTATGACAATGGTTTATAGCGTACGTGCCTTCCCCAACCAAACCTTTTGTTATGACATAATTATTACAGTATTGACAGCGGAATACCAAACGATATGAAATAGCGGAAAATTAATAACTAATGAATGGACATTTTGGATTTAAATAGATAGTTTAGCTTTATTTTTATTTTTCGTATTGCCTATTGACTTCGTATTGCCTTAGCGAGACTAACGAACAGCAATTTAATTATATAATATAGAGATTAAAATTGAACATTTAAACTATTTTATATTAGCACATAAGAGACAAAATCTGACACCGACCAATAAGCTAAACTATTTTATACTAATGTTTTAGCTTATTAAAGCAATTTTAAAGTAGCTGTGTACTAGAACATAGTTAACTCTATCCTGCTAATTGTTTGGACGTTCCTACCCCACGGGAAGTTTTTTTGCTGTACTGTTCGTAAAACCGGGAAGCGATTTACTTTCCTAGAAAATACAGGTTAAAAGTAATTATTGTGAAATCAACTATGTTTAATTAATTAATTTCATACTCAATAAATTATTTAGAAAATCCATTAACCTTGTTTTAATCTTATTAACAACCTAATAAAAGAGAGATTTTTGCATTATTATTTTCTTTTCAAGCTTCAAGAACAAGAAAAGAATTTTGCGCGTAAAATAAATATTATATCTTGAAGATAAACATTGTTGTACAAATAGTGAGTCACGTATGACTTATTGAAAATACACGTGAGGTTTTGAAAGCTGAATATTTACGGCATGTGGTGTGCATACAGATATTGTGTTAAATATTTCGTTATAAATATCTCGTACATATCAATATGTTATATATCTGTTAAATTCATGTTTGCCGATGTATAAACATTATTGTATATTTTATTATTGAAAATGAAAATAACGATTCTTTCAAATTTTGAATCTTTCGAACGCAAAAGCAATCATAAAAACGGCTAGTAAAAACATTCCGACCTCTTTTAACATTTACACAAAACTCTCGGTATTGTAAACATAATATCTATGTATTTGAATGTAATTTCCACTTTTCCGAATTGGATAGCTTTAAAACTCGCTCCATTTTCAAACAACTCCATCTCCGGGGAAGTTTGAAAGGTATCGCGAGACCCGCTGTTTATGCAGGTCAACGAGAGCTCCGACTGTAAAGTACTATCGATTATTACTTCGTTCCGATTTGTTGGGTACAAATAATAAAAAAAACTAGTTCAAAATCCAGCGAACATCATTTTTCTATCAACTTCAAAGTTCTGCTCGCGCTTCAGTTGCTAGTTTCGCTAATGACTCCATTTTTGTTACTATGATTTTAAAATTTTGCACTGTTAAGTGCTATAACTAACTTTTATTTACTATAGAACCTTTTTTAACAGAATTTACTATATAGACTCTGGATTAGAGCTTTTGTGTCGAAGTATCAAACAACGAAGGTGAGAGGAAGAGAGAAAGAGAAAGAGAAACCTTTAATAATGTTTGATGGCAAGTTGGTTTTTTGTTATGAATATAAAATTATTTTATGCCATACATTTCTGTTATCTTAACAAAGTTCAAATATATTAGGTACATATTACTCAAGAGAGTATAGAACACAAAAACTTATGGTAAAGTTTATCTTCGATCTTTAAAACACATCAATTTCTATCTGCAATCTTTAAAAAAATAAAAAATTTAATAAGGCCATTCATGAAAGTTCACTAACAATGGGCCAATGCAATGATCGCGGGGTCTTTCAATCATCAGCCGCACATCAATAACGCGCCCGATACTGGCAATTACAAAACCAATCAGTGTCCATCCGCCGAGGCACTAAATACATCGCGATTGATTGACACCATTGCTCTCATTAATCTCCAATTCATTAATTGTTTTTTTTTTTTCTATTGGTTGCAGATGCATGACATAAAAGGACTCAAATTATTTTTTTTTATTGTACTGGTTGCAGAAACTTAAAGCGCAAGCTTTTTGTATTTTTAGCTATTTTGTGCATTGAAAACGTATTGCATGATATTCTTAATATCTATTAAACCTACATATCTGTGTTTTACTAGCCATATTTTACTGGGTAAGAGAACAAAAGGGGCTGAAGTCTTAGATCCTAATGCGAAAAAGAGAGAGAAACATACGAAGTGCTGTTCTATATCAACATAAAAAAAAGAAAAATTTGAAAGAAACGAAAAAAGACTTATAACTTTTCAGTACAATCAAATAAAATCCTATAAAAATGGTTTAATCATAATTATTATTTACAGTCATCTTACGACTGTAGGACTCACTCGGCAGCCTTCGCATACGCTTGAGAAATGGCAGCTGAAACACTTATGAAAATGCAAATATAATTGAAACTGTTCTGTTAAGGCTCGAGTACTTGGGAGCTCCTATAACAATTTCATTTGAGTAAAAGGTAGTAAGTTAGTAATTAAAATCTACGTTAGAATTTAGCAAAATACTAACTCGAATAAACCTCTGGGAAATGCTAAGAGTGGGTAGATTTGTAGGTATAAACTAAATTATGTTGGACGTTATAAAAGTAGGTTTTAGTGTCCCGTAAGCACACGATTAATAAAATTTAAAGTGGATTATAAACTGGTTTAACCATGTTACAGAAAACCGTTTCAGTAAAAGTCGCTTGGATTTCATAAAGATAGGGCCTATAAAGGCTTAAAGGCCTTTTTTTGTTGACGCAGGCTTTTTTTGTCGGGTTATGTGAGATTGCACTCACTAAAACCCTCTGTGTTGGCCGCCACAGCACGGAAAACGGAGAGGCTACGTGATAAAGATGGGGTCTAGAAAGCCCTAGTGACTTATACTGAAATGAGTTTTTCGTGAAAATTAGAAAAAACACTCTATATTTTCGTATGATGGTTATAAGTTTATAACCCACACGATAAAGATGTAGGTAAGTATTACAACAATAACCGGAAAATTTAAAACACTATTCATATGATACAAAACCTTCAATGCTTTTCATAATTCCTAGAAGCAATAGCATTATCAGGTTATGTTCTAGCCATTACTGATATTGCACACAATGCGGATATTTTTCTTAATCCACATAACGGAGTCATAAATTATAATAAAAGCTAATTGTGTCTTATAAAACTGAAACGGTTTTCTATGGTTTAAAGTTTAGGCGACCTTGCATGTAGCCTATGGCTTACTGTCACGATAACTTTATTATATGGAGGCACACAGGCATATGTATTCATACATGCGAAACTCTAACAATAATAATTATTATTAGAAAATTCACTATTAATATGGACTAAAAATACAAGCGCATATCAGTTATCGCGACAAAAAGTAACCTGGTAGTGTAGGTATCTATCATAATCGAAATTAGTTCAGTGTTTTAGGGATGAAAACGTGTCAAACAAACGGACAAACGGAATTATTTTCGCATTTACTATAATTTAAAGTAAGTAGTGAATAAAAAGCATATAGGAAAGGTGGACAAGACGTGGTACTTAACGTTTGAAGCTTATAGAGCTAATTATATTTATTTAATGTTTTTTATTTATCCTAATTGGTTATTTGCTTTTCGACCTACGTTAATAACCTACGTTTCATAATAAAAATAACAAAAAATCTAAAAGTAGAAAAAGTCAAAGTACCTTATCTTGCCCACACACACGTAAGATACACAGGGTAAGATGGGGTACTTCAAAGAGCTAGAGAATTCTTGTGTTGTAGGAGGCAACTGAAGCTTCATTTTAATATTAGATGAAATGTTTTATTTGAACTTTCACGAACAACATACCTGTATTTACCTTTCGAAGAGAGTTTTATGGGTCGTTTTGACTAGTATATCAATTTTGCCGCATTTTGTGTTGTCAGAAGACAAATCTCCTCTGTTCAATTTTCTACTTTAAGTTTTCAGCTGTCTACAACGCAATGGTAAAGGAGTCACAATAGTAGTGCCTTTCACATCATAAAACTTTTAGTAACATAACAATGTAAATTTAATTTTGATTACTTCTATCTCGTCTTACCCTCTTAGACCCAAATTAATTTAAAAACTTAATTTATAAAAACAACGTTATCACACACTAATGAAAAAGTTCTTATCCGCAAAAGTAATCATTGACAAATGTAAAAATGTAAAAACAACTTTATTTGTAAGTTTGAATGTTGTTATTTTTGAAGCAAAAAAAACAAAACATTCAAAATGATGTAAAAAAAACCTAAACGAAAGTCGTCAAAACAGTTTTTTCAATTTACTACTAAAACCATTATTTCGTCGTTCAATTATTCAAATAACTGATAATTGTAATGATAGCGCAGTGTTTTGTACAAAAACGATGGTAATTGGTCAAATCGTTTCTGATTTAAGACGTCGTCCCCGTCTCACCCCCTACCTTCCCCTATAAAGATACGTATTTTTACGATTAGCTATGAAAAGAGTAACTTTCTAATACCTACTAACATCTAATAAATATTTAGACTGTGCATATTATCAGTATACCATACAGCTGTTATACAAATTAATCTACATGATAATGTTATAATCAGAAGCATACCGTATCGTATCGAATGTGTATTTCCCCATTAGAGATAAGTTTTAATTAATTATAATGTGAAAATAAAAATTGCAATGTTTTCTTGATTTTTTTTATTTATTTTTTAACCGATTTCAAAAAGAGGAGGAGGTTCTCAATTCGTCGGAACCTTTTTTTATTTTATGTTTGTTATCGAATTGCTCGAAGACGGCTGGACCGATATTGACAAATCTTTTTTTGTTTAAAAGGGAATGTTTCACAGGAGACCAGGATCTCATGATATAATCCTGGAGAAATCGAAGGAATTCCTCAATTTTATAGGCACACCTATAGTGATTTCAAAATACCTTGGTCATTTGCTTACGAAAAGTAAGATTAGATAAAATGGAACTGATGTTGAAGACCACATATGGTAATCAGAACTTATAAGTAACTATTTTACGGATTTGGTTCTATTTCGTTAAGATAGTCGCCAAGCAATAAATGTTAATCAACATGCATATGATGAAGTCTAGATGATGATGAAATCCCAGGAGAACTCCTCAACGATTAACAGCCCTGCACCGGGAAAAACGATACTTTCTAATAAGTCATGAGCAGTTGACAATTGGCCATTGTAATTTAGGTAAAGCTTAATGTAAGTTACAGTCCACAACATGCTTTAACGGGAGTTGACTAATATTTAGATTTGTAAGCCTTTTAATGGAATTCATCATGGGTAATCTGCGTGTATTTTTTTATGGATTCCTATTAATTATAACTTATAACGAAAAAGCATAACATAACTTTTTACACTTAATAAAAATTACTTAGCACCGACGTAAACATTTTAACTGCTTGACACCGACTTCAATATGTTGTAAAAGGATGTGTTATTTATTACTTATTTTAGTTTACTTTTGAAGTCCGTTTATTTTTTGTAAAAAAATATGTTTTACTGACTTACTACTGAATATGTAACTATGTTTCGATTTATTCAAAAACTCTAAAAAATAAAATGTTTAAAGGAATTCACATTTCTGCATTTACTCGTACTTAGTTATCAATATTAAAGTCTCAATTTATACTTAAAATACATTATGTATACAGTAAATAAACAAATAAAACACACATTTAATTCAATCTATTTATTATCTCGGCTATTCGTTTGTACACCATAAACTACAATACGTAAAAACATATATCTACACACCATTGTCTTCGAATTTTTTATATATCGAGTTACAACCATAGTTTCTCAGTAATGCATGAAATGTATGTTAATTGAAATATTGAATATGTGTCCAGTACTATCAATAAAGCCGAACAGTAGTTGATAATATGATGGCTATGAATAATAATATGCCACTTATGTAATATACACCGAACTAATTCCGTAATGTGTATGTGAAGCATATATATTGGTACAAAATATAACATAGAATACAGCAGTGAACGTGATTATGATTATGAATAATAAATATTATGCACGATATTCTTAAAATTACAATACTTTCAAAAGAGGAGTTCTAATAGTACAATATGTAAATGTAGGAAAAAATAACAATTAAGAACGTTTTGGCACGTAACGAATCTTTAAAAAATAAACTTGCAAAGTTTATGTAAATAGTTACTCTAGAAGAATTTATAGGGAAGACATGATCTTTGCAAATTCTTGGCGCAACATTTATCCTACATGGACTTTTCATAATCGTCACACTAAAGAGCTAGCTCAACGATGCTTCACATTATAATAATTTTACATAACGAAATTTAATCCTGTCATAATTTAGACAGGATGATGAAATAAATTGTTTAAATTTGCAAGAGTTCGACAGGTGTGAAATTTTGAAACAGATATCTTATCTGCTACTAATTAACTTAACGTATACTCTGAATTTCGATAACTCACAATACTAACATTCAAAGGAAAACAGATCGATAACCAAATCCGCGATGCGATAACAGATTAATTAAACTAAAACGTTGCTTCAATAGCGGACACACTATGAAAAGCCATCAATTTATATTAAGTACATACATATATTTCTTTACCACTATATATTTACAGTCGAAACAGGATCATCCTGACAGAAATGGGAGCTTAAAGATGTATTTTACAGAGCCTCGACTTAACAATAACGCTTAATCATACAATCTACACCGATTTAATTAAACGTGTTTACATTATGTACATTGATAAAAACTAATCTAAGCTGCTTAGAATTTATCTCTATTTGTACTTATTTCATAGAAAAATATGTACGTTCAGATATATCACAAACACTTCCACTCTGCTTCCTGCAGCCGACCGCCTTACACTGGAACGAAAATTAACTAATTAACTTACAACCTGAGATATTCATATCGAAATCCATTTATATTGACTTTATTATTAATAAATTCATTGTGGTAGATGTATGTTATTAAATATGAAGTTTATAATTTAAAATCGGTTTACGAATACATTCCGACATTAAATCTGACACACGTTTAACTTTCAAGAATTCATTGGTTTCACGTTAGAATTACAGTTGCGAAGTACAGTAAAAGCTCCTTATTCAAGAGTGATACGTTCCAAAGTTCAAAATATTTTTGAATTCTTTCTCCTTTATCGAGAAAGGCGCAAAAACAAAGCGCAAATTTCATATTCACGGATTCTGCATTTATGCCGCAAAATCAAAATTTATGGAACGTAAAATAAATTTAGGCTTAAAGCAAAACTTTAGAAAACATTATATTTTATAGTGGCACAGTATACATACCATAGTGAAGAGATTTGGAAAAGAACTACTCCCGGCCTTCATACTTACCGTATGAGACATAGCCATAGCAAATAGTTTATAATGACGAATCTACGATACGAGTAATATCTAAATAAATAAATATATGAATTGTGGCTTAATAGTTTTGTCCACGATACGTCATTTCAAACCGTGAATGCGGAGCTTCTACTATATTTCAAATAATTTAAGCAATGTAATTTAAAATTATATCGACGGAATCGGATTGGAATCAGCAAATTGTTCTCCATCCAAATATGTATAAAAATATATGTCAAAAAATGGCGCTTAGACCAAATAGCCCTTCCACCGTCGATATATATGTAGATATTGAAATAAAAATGTATGTGGATACTCACATGATTGCTACGTTAGTAGTGAATCGTATTCCAAAGGTGTAGGGTCGGCTGCTCTTAGGTGTCACCATAACACTCCTCCAGATATATTCGACACTTCTATTTGGTCCTCCAAATCTGCATTCCAAGCTCTTAACTGTCTTCTTTTATATCTGAGACGAAAACTAACCCAGAGTATTAAGGAAATCAGTATCAAGCACATTACAGCAACCATACCTATGTATTGAGCATAACTAGTATGTGTGTCTTGATACGATGAATATTCTAATCTAACGTTTGGATTCACAGTGTTAGCTTCAGTGACAACTGACTCTCGATTAATGTTATGTTCTGTCGACCATGTTTTAGGTTCCTTAGTTAAAAGGGGAGTATTTAGTCGTTTCCCAGAATTCTTTCCACTTTGAACCTCTTTATCATTGTCGTGATTGTTTTTGGATGGCTTAGTTGATAACGGAATATAGGGTTCAATATCAAGAAACCTATGGTCTATATTGAGCTGATCATTTTGAACTTTATTTTGATCGAGAATTTTCGATGATTCCCTTACCTTGACATAAGTCGTTTCATTAAGATAATCGTTTAATAGGATTTTATTTTCATTTCTCGATAATTTGATGTCATCTCCTTTTATTGACAAATCATTTACCGATTTGTTTTTATTTTTATTATTTAATACCTCATTATGTATAGTGAGCGAACTATTATAGTTATGTTTACCTCTTTCACTTTTGTTATTCAAATATCCATAATAACGCAACAACTTGTTTATCATTTCAGTACTATATAAATTAACAGGAGGCAAGCTCTCGCTTATAGTGAATGTCTCTGGAAACGTACAATTGTATTTAGATATTTCTGGTTTTGCTTCAAACGTTGAATAATAACATGTTTCGCTAGAAGAACCGCTTCTATTGGAGTTCATCCAGTCCGATAACCATAATTCACTACTACAATTTATGGCATTACCGTGTAACCTTAAAGTTTTTAGTTGGCTCAAATAAAACAATAAATCATTTCGAATTTGTGTAAGATTATTCATTCTTAGATCCAAATACTGTAGATGCGAAAAAGCTGCTAAAGCCGCTGAGTCAGATAACAATTGTCTCGCTAAGCCGGGGCTAGATTGGAGATGGAGCATTTGCACGCTCTCAGGCGACGATAGAGGAAACGAGCCATCTTGTTCAGGTACAGATATATTTAAATGACATAGTCTTAGGTCTCGAAGCGACAAGGGTCCATCAAAAGTGCTCGACGATAACAATTTTATCGGATTATTCGATAGATCTAACATTTCCAGCGATAACAAATCTTCAAATATCCCATCTTGAATATACTGTATTTGATTACATTTTAATAGCAAAATACGTAAATTAGGTAAATCCTTAAAATCTGGTTTAGTAAGATTCTTTATTAAATTTTCATTCATCGATAGATATTTCAACCCATCTGGCAGTGATCGTGGCGCGCCCGATAGCAGGTTCTTATTTAAATTCAAAAAGAGTAACATTTCTAATCTTCCAAGCGAATCGTCCTCTATCGATAAAATCTTATTATCACAAAAATCGAGCGACTGTAATAAGGGATAACTATCGAGGTCTCCGCACCTGATCGATGTTATTTTATTCCCGACAAGGGACAGAAAGCGTACGGAATGTGTGAACGCTTCAGGAACTTGGCAAAGGCCGGTTCTCGATGCATCGATTTGTTGGAGTCTGCGGCCGGTTCCTACTAACAATTGTGTATCCAGCTGTGTAATTCCTAAATGCGGGTTATCTGTTAAGAGCAACCGTGCGAGGTTCGGTAATTGCTGCAACGCTCCCGGCGTTACCATCCTTAGGTTATTGTGTGATATATCCAAATGTTGAAGTAGCCAATTATTAAAGTAATTGTCGTGGATAAATTGTATATTGTTTCTGCTTAAATTTAAATGTTGAAGATTTTTCAGGGGTGTAAAAACATTCGTCAAAATCGTTAAATTATTTTCGGATAGATCCAAAGTTTCTAATTTTGAGAGGCCAAAAAAACTATTCTCGTAGATTTTATTAATTTTATTTCTTCTTAAAACTAGCTTACGCATGTTTGTAAAGTTATTAAATAGCCCTTTGCCTATTGATTGCAATTTATTAGAAGATAAATCAATTACTTGTATATTGTTAGGTTTAATATTTATTTGTAGTCTGTCAATACTATTATTTGTCATTGTAATTGAATATGTATCTAGTTGAGGAAAGTCGAAGTCGATCCTGCTCGCATTGCACGTACTCTTATATTGTATTACAACTTCTGTAAAAGTTTTATTAGTTTTGTTTTGTATCCAATTATACAGCGTCGAATCATTCTGACAGCAAACTTCCACGTGATATTTATTTACACTCTCTTTAAGAGATACGTTGTAGGAACACATTTGACATGACGTTGAATTGTTTTTGCATTCACATACTTTGGGACAAGCCGACATTAAATTAGTTACTTGCCACGATATTATAAAAATAAGTAGAAAACATTCCTTAAACGATGAAGCCATTTTGTACGGTAAGTGTTCTCACTTAAGCAGGATTAAAAACTAGATGGCACTGAAGCTGGCGTAATTGAAACTTGTTATTCCGGGAGAGAATGTGACAAAAGTCTCTTTTACCGTTGCGTAAGTGAAACATAGTTGTCATTGTAAGTTCACAGCACAGACACTTTCAAGTTTTCACAGGTTCGAGCGCACTGCCGTCACTCATGCTTCGTGCTGACCTGGCGGTATCAAGAGCAGGTTCAGATAGTAAGGGGTGCGAGGCACGTGCTAGCCGCGAGAGGATCGGAACGTATCGGCGGTCGGTGTTTCGTACGGTGTCGAGCGCGTGGCGCGGCACTGAGCGGCGGGCTGGC
>DVTA01000198.1:0-11027 GCA_018233265.1 Junonia stemosa | reverse complement strand
ATTACTATTCTGTCCAATGGTGGTAGAGAATCATAATGGTAAATGGTTATGGTGAATGGTAATGGTGAGTGGTTACACTTACAGTGAGTGGTTATGGTGAATAGTAAACTATATTTAATAATATAGTAATAGAGTATTCTAGATACTTTTACGAAACGGCTGGACCTATTGTCATAGAATCCAAAAATTTCTTTGGTGCAATTTACAAGGTAATGGGGAAAATTAAACATTTAAATATTTTTTTGATACCTACAGTCTCTTAATATGTATATTAAGTAAGTAAGTTATGATAATGTCATTTGGGTTAAAACTTGGTTCATTTTATTGCAAAACTGGTGTGATGTGTAATGGTGAGATTGCTTCCGCTTATTCTCATGATAATATATTCGATGATTCTCTCGCAACATAGGTATATGAACGTATAACGTAAAATACCCTAACTTTATGATACTACGCACCTTCGTAAATTTTGTTTCTAACGCAAATAATAAGCAAATTAAATATTATTTATTCAAATTAAACTTTAATATTAAATCTCTATCATTTAAACTCTCTAAAGAGTCAAGTAAGAAATAATTTTCAAGGAAGATAGGTTGTTTATTTATTTAATCTCATTACGTTATAATTGCATAAATATGTATTTACGCTGAATCAGGTAATTGAGTTATTGAGGTAAAACCCACATTGTCGTCAATATTTGTTCATTTTGAAATAAACTAAGATTAATTTTGCAAACTTGATAATATGCAGGATGTTTTAAGCAAAATAAGGTAACATATAAGTAATTTATCGATGTTTTTATTTGACTACTACGAAGTTCTAAGAGTGTTCCTGATTTTAGCAGTCCATATACCTATTTAGTCGTAATAGGCTAATTTTTAAAAATATTTATAACTATTTGTTTATATGTAATCAAGGTTCTTACCAAAAATGATATACCTACCTACATTAAACAAATAGGGGAAGACGGGGGAATGGCGATCACCTAAGGAAAAAATAGTGTAGTTTTTAATTTATTTTGTATAAACTACAATTAAGTATAGTAGTGAAGTCTTTAACTATCGAGCTATCTATGTTTTAACAATAAATGCATATATCTTTAACATCTTAGTAGTTAGAAAACATTATTTAAAAAACATGTTTGGGCGTCATTACCCCTTACCATTGGGTAATGCCGCTCATTCATAGTTTTTAAAATACAACAGGAATGATCAATTTAAATTTAGAAAATATTCATAGGATAATCTTTTTACAATAAAAGTGAAGTCTACATATAAATTCAGCATAACATAGTAAAATACTTAAAGATAGATTAGCACCAAAACCAAACATCTTCGCAGCGGTCCGAGGCTACAAACGAAGTACCTCAAGATACGGTGGTCTTAATCACTGCAGTTTAGCGTGCCGTGTTTAGGCTTAATGGGGTCGGCCAACTCTTGAGGAAACCAAGCCCCATGCGTTTAGTTTGATCTTAAACTAAATTCAATTGTAAGTTATATTTAAGTAGTTGTATCTATAGTTGAGTGGTATCTGTTCGTGTAGTAGAAGTTAGTGGAATAAGTAATGACTTCTGTATTGAAGGTAAATCTGATGTTATCTAGTTTTATACCTATAGGTATACAATACATATGTTATACTTATATGAATGGCAGTGTGTTAGTCCAATAAAAATGGAAAAAGATCGAACGATTTGAATATTGATTGGCGTTCTACTAACCTTAACACTGGAAAAAAGAAGAAAGCAAAATCACAGCTGAAAAAAAACTTCCAAATTTTCCAAATTTGAAATTTTATAGTCCAGATAATGTATAAAATCATATTGAAACAAATATACGAATGGGTCCAAAAAAATTAATCGTTGAGGGAGTAGTTTCCGAAATCACACGTAATATATTTCAACTTTCATTTAACGTGAAAATATTAGCTTAAATATATGTACTTAATAATATTTAAAGCCCCAACTCTTCATCGCTTTGCCCCGGTGATAAGTGAGCTCGTTAATTTTACGCTCGGAGAATCAAAATTGCAATTCAACACCCAAATGCAGTTAGTATTACACCCTTATATTATTCTAACAGACATTATTTTTAATATATGATTTTTAATATCTATTATATTTTGTCAATGGTAATCTATATAAAGAAATATAATTAATTTAATCTCTGTAACGTTTATGTCAGTTTTCCTCTGTCTGGTTGCTCTACTCCAAAACGAATGAACCGTTTTGAAATGACTTTCATAGACAGACAAATGTTATAATAAGACAATAAGAAATTAATTAGGTAATAATACATGCTACGAAGCATTCATATACTACGTAGTGTGTACCTAAAATTTAAACTCAACTAATCTGACATGTAACTAGCTAACCACATATCGCACTCCTAGAAGAAGAGTCAACCAAGTCAAAAATGTGTGTACTTGAAAATTCACTTTAAAACTTTAACTTTAGAGCAATTTTAGAAGTGGTAGATATTTTGAGTTACTTGACTCTTCTTTCACGAGTGCGTTATCAGAAAGCAAGTATCTTTTCTAGTTATTTGTAATTTAGAAAGCTACATGTAATAACGATTGTCGAATATTAGGTATGAAAGTATAAAAATAGCTATATAAAAAGTTTCATACAGTTTTAGTCATGGTTTTCACAATCTAATTCATTCAAAGATCCCATATTAATAGTTTTAAATTTCATTTATCAGTATCATAAATTCAGTCAGTAGGCCCGTATGAAATAGACAATGCTGCAACGTTCAAAGTATGCTCTTATTGAGTAAGTATGCAAATAACCTTAACATCAAAGTTTCCTAAACAGGAAACTATAAGGCCAGCGTAATGGCCGGCTTGTAATTAATTAAACGCCCTAGTTCGGAGGATGTTTCCAATACTCGCCTTGCCACCATCCTCATACCCATCATTACTTTGTTATAAGCAAAAAGATTTTATTTCGCGTGATGAAAAATTCTTAAATCGTATCCTGTTACTAAGTGACTCTAGGTTATACTTACTGATTTACATGCGTCAATGTAGATTTTGTTTTAAAATGATTCGAATATTAATAGCCTTAGTTACTAATTTGGTGAAATATATTCTCCTGATTTGGAATGATGTAGATACCTTTGAATTGATGTCCTATTTTTTATATATGTTCAGTGGTACCAGTTTTCTTTGCACAAACGATAGATTCTCTCCATCGTTATTACTACAGTTATTGATTTAGTTTCTTTTTACACTAACAATGAAATAAAAAGAGGTGCATCATTTAGTTACATATCTCATAGTCAAAGCACTTTGATCTAATACATAATAATCTAAATAAATCCTGTCTCTACAATTCACAACAGCGTAATCATTATCAAAATTTCTTATATTACGTGTACATTACCTCACAAGTAATAAACAAGGTCGAAATAACTTTACATTCCTATAAAGTTATATACTTTAATTGCCGCCACGCAATATTAAGAAACGTTCGTGTCGACGTAATAGCGGAGTCACACCATGTCCTAATCGTTACTAATTTATTTGCATGTCATGTAGCCATCGTTCGAATGTATCTGATTGAAAAATTGTACGGTCTTAACCTTAATGATAATGGTTTACGATTAAAACTAATAATGATACGATGGAAATTCAGTATATTCCATTAGTTTGCTCGTTAAATAAGAACGGTTATTAGTTAGATGTTTATCACTTATATGATGATGCTTCTCCCGCTACTCGTATCTTATTTATCAACAAACTATGGATTTATGTACAAAATCAATGGTAGCATAATCATCATTTATAAGACGAGCTACTTCAAAATAATTTAAATAAAGTAACGGAACATATTGTTCAATTTATTATGTATAAATTAGTACTAAAGTCTAAAGATTTCAAAAAACTTTTATTTGCTTTAATTAAAAATTACCTAACGATTCAATGAAATTATCCTAATAAATTGACCTACATAAATCTCAAAATACACTTCGTAAATTCTATTGAAATGAACAGAGGCTTCATATATTAGGAGTGATCGTAAAGATTTACCGAGTCAAAAGTTAAGGTCGTACCTGACCTGCATCCAAATTCCTCACCCTCAACGCAGTCCTCGTGAAAACATCAGCATATTTATTATATCAAGGCTTACGTAAAACATGCACGTGTATATGAAAATGGGTTGAACATTTTACTACCTTGATTTTAATAACCTTAAAAAGTAAATGTGACAATGAGAAGGTACTCCTACACAGTTACTTTTAATTGCTATTGCGCTAGCGTTTAATTCTATATTTTAATGTAAGTCAAATAAATACATATATAATATAAATCGGCATATTAATTAGGTATCCATAACAATGAGGTACAGCGATATTGTTAAAGGATGAGTAAACAACACGTCATTATTTTGTCAAAATCGGTTGGTACAAAGCCTTTGGATATCCTTTATTTGTTATGTGTTGGGCTCACGTAATCACTCTTTAAAAGTAATGTATTTGACTCAGAACACCTGACAAATTTTTCAAACATAACTTTAACATCTACTAGTAAGAACTCCATCAGTTTTACACCTGATACCTATAAAATTTTTGTGTTTTTATCATCAATTTATAAATAAGTACCATGACACCATAACCGCGATTAATTTACTGTTTGAGTCTTAACCACGAACATAAACTTACACGAGTTTAGAATATTCGTTATTCAAAGACTCATTTTGTAATAGAATTTGAATTATGACCCGCAATTTAACGACTGCGTATTACCATAGTCACTTGTAAATAAATATTATTGTAAACAATTTTATTGTTTATAATTTTCATGCTCAAAGGTAATGTAAAGTTATTGTATGAGCTTCATCCAAAAAGACATTAGAACTAATCTTTTAGTAACATTTTTTTCATTGACAAAGATGGAAAAATAGCGCATTTACTTTTATTCCCGTCATGTCACACTTTGTCCATAAAAATAATTTGTCTTTCATGGGCCTTAGATTAAGTCATAGTTAATGTTCGGTTTATTTCTTGATAGACACTTTTTCTAAATACTACATGTATTTTACCAAAATTCTCTAACCAAAAATGACTTCAGCCAATTTTTGTCACACTTGATTTTAAGCGACAACTTTCGTTTTTTCGTAAAAAATGTCCATAAATCTAATGTTTGGTATTCCCATTAGTCCAACAAGTCGAAGAATAGAGATGTGAGGAATACGAGGTCACATCAAGGCATCCTCGTGGTCGGGTTAAGGCGAACGTGGGAGGTTACACCGAGGTTGCAGGGCTTTCCTTATAACACTTCCTGAACTCTAATACATGTGGTTCATATGCTAACAAAATCGTCTCGAACGTTCCATATCTATACATTTGGGACTCTTCGAATAAGGAAGGATGAATCAATATATCTGAGTTTTTCCCAATATTTCAATAGACTTCATGTATAGAATTAATATGATAGTTGAATCATGCAACAATTGCCAGGTGTCAGGAAAATAAATGAGGTGGTTGACCGATTTCACAAGCCAAAAACGGATCCACAAGACCATTCCAGTTAAACTGGACGTGATCTGATTACGAGGAGAATGATGTAGAATAAAAATGCCTTTGCATAAAAAACCCATCTAAATTTCACGTTTAATAAATTATCTATTAGCGTTAGTCTTTCGAAAATGCTCTTTTTTGAAGTTTTTCTTATTTGGACTCGTATTTGGACTTGCTGATTTCATAAATACAAGTAATATGGCATAAAAAATGTTGGAATAAAGAGTTTTCAATAAAAAGAAAAACAAAACTTGTGTAGTAAATCAAACAATGAGAGCACGACACATAAAGCAGCGCGCAATCAACAGGTGCATGCCTCATTGCGTGCAAGAGTGAAAGTCGTTCTTGACCTACGACCAGCCGTGATTCTCGGTACGGCATTGTTTTATTTGCTTAGCCGCAATCATTGGATGTATTGTCAATCAGACGACATTATACCCAATAACTCAAAAAGTAGATTTTTATACTACTTAATTGTTTATAATGCCGCCACAATCAGATGTATTGTCAACAGTGAATAGAGGATAGGTAATTACTATAACAAGTAACTCAAAATAGTAGACTTTTTTCTAATAATGATTTTTTTTTTCAATATAATATTATTGTTACAATATTTAAATTGTGGCGAATATAAATAACAACAGATAATTTTTGAAATAACTTTTGAGAGGAGGGTCCACATTCTCCTCCTCAAGGAGGAGAATGTGGTTCCATGACACCCAGAACAGATGTCTCTGGAGAAGACAGATAAGGAGAGCCGACCTCGACTAGAAACGGGAAAAGGCTAGACGAAGAAGAAATATTTTTTTATAGGATCTTATTTGCCAAGTGGATATCCTGTTTATATATTTTATAAAATTCTGGTAGATATCGTCTAAAATTTTTGAAATATACTTGGCTAATACTAATTTACTGATATTTATCGTATGTCCTGGATCAAATTAAATTTCAGGTTGATTCAAAACGAACGAGCAATTCTCGTCCTACTTTCGTCAATCATTCGTCATTACGGCCGCATTATTCAATTGTGACATTTTATTAAAGAGATGTAATCGTCTTCAAGTACTCATGGATTTTTTAAATTACTTAATATACGCCTACGCTCATCAAGGATTACACGAAAGAACTCGGATATTTAATGTTATTTAACAGTTTCCTGCGTCTTGTTTAAACGAAATAAAAGTGATAAAAGTTTGCAGGATGGATACTGTTAGACTATTTTT
Organism: Junonia stemosa; assembly: GCA_018233265.1. Classification (NCBI taxonomy): domain Eukaryota; kingdom Metazoa; phylum Arthropoda; class Insecta; order Lepidoptera; family Nymphalidae; genus Junonia; species Junonia stemosa. Next base: position 4,285 of record DVTA01000198.1, on the reverse strand, counting down.
GTGTCAGCTTTAGTTGTCTGTAGACGTTTTAGCTGGAAAAGGCTGTATCACTACGGATTTGTGATATGATTTTAAAATTACCTTAATGGTCAGAGGTACTTTTTATTGAGCGTTTGGTCGGCTTCCTTTTGTATTAAGTATAATTATGTTCTGAGTGGTTTTTATGTTGTGCTAAAAATTGTATATTTAAAAACTTGTTGAATACTTGACTGCTTTGTAAAGACAATTCTAAGACGAGATGTCTTTTAAATACAACTTAAAATCAATAGTTACATATATAAATTATTTTGTAACTCTTTTTAATTTTGTAAAGACGAGATTTAAATAACTACTGCATTTATTGAAGGATTATAAAAATAGTGCAGAGAGTTGATTACATAAAATTATTATCGATACCGCGTCTTAGCCCATAAATGAGTTAGCAAAAATGTACAGAAATGCGATAATTTTGCGTAATTCCCAACAAGTGCCCAATCTCATACAAATTATGTGCATCAACCAATCTGGTGAGTATAATATGATTGAAACTATCAAGCAAAACTAGTTGATTTAAAAGTTCAGCTACTCTTAAAACGATCGCTTTTATTCTGTCTCTCTCCCCTCTCTTCCTAGCTATACCTATATCCCACATAGTGGTGGGGTCAACTTTCCTTGTTTTTGCTTTCCATTTCGCTCTATCCTTGATATCGTCGTCGGACAACTGGCACATCTTCATGTCCTCCAACACTACATTACACCTGGTTTTGAATCTGCCTCTGCATCTACGATCAGGGACGACAAGTTTCTAAAGTGGATCGTTTTTATTATATTTTTGTTTATTACCCAATGTCTATTATGTAAGTATAAATAACCTACCGGCTTGAAAAAGATTTACTTAACATTAGACATCATTAATGTAACTGTTACACATTCGACACAGATTTAGTTTTAGTTTTGTATTATTTATATAAAGTTAAATAGTTCACCGCGTTTTTATGTATGTTTCTCAAGAATTCGAAATACAGGTTTACACTTGGCTTAGCGTCTGAGTGTCATGTGGCGTTAAGATTACAACACAATCGTTTCCGTTTGTTATGACGGTTCCTACACTCGCGTCCGCTCCTTTGCAAACATCTAATTTAGTGTTACATACAAATCACACAATTGCTACGCAATGCGACAACTCGAGAAGGAAGCGTTTTAAACAAAAATTACTGTATACATCATAATTTTATATAACTAACGTGTCGACACAGTCTTACGTGTGTGTTGATATTCGAATTATGAACGCCTCCAAATTATTTTTTTTTAGTACACGTAAATTAGCTGCTTCCAGCGACTTCTGTGATGATTTTATGTAATTTACGCGTGAACTTTGAGTTATTTGGAAAAAAATCTAGCCTATGTATGTCGAAATCCAAGGTATAAGCTATTATCATTTTAAAGCCAAATCGGTAGAGCAGTTTTGGCGTGATAGAACAACAAAGATCCAAACTTAAAAACTTTCGGCTTTAAACATTCATAAGAATATACTTGATTGCTAAATAAGTCTCAAATAAAATACAATCACTTAGACGCGGTTAAATCAATTTCTTAAAGACGTAATTGGCGACTGTCTGGTAATGTTTTTTACAAGATCAATCGCTACATTCTATTTTGTGCAAGTTATTTCGGTGCGATGTTGATGATGACGAATAAGGTCATTTTATAAATTACAGTTTTTATTTAGAATAAGAAAAAAAATATTTTACTCTTGTACACATAACGTAATAAAATCGAGGTCATATCAATTTTGTGTTATTGCTATTATTATAAATAGATTAAAAGATCCATTGTCTTACAGCGTGAAATCAAAATATTATAAATCTAAATTTGAGTAAGTTCGAAAAAAAATTGGAATTAAAAGTATAGACAATACTTAGCCAGACATGTCGTTAGCATATATCCTGAGTACATCCGTAAATAAAAATAAATGTGTAACAGAATAAGACCGTAAAAGATTTAGAGCTCAACTTATAACTTTTGTATTATTAATACCTATTTACTTTATAGCAAACTACCTAGGTATATACATTTTGCCGAAGTAAAACTTGTTTTAGGGAGTGGGTAAAGGAAGTTTTGTAATCCTAAGCGTTTCTTTCTGCTGTTCATGCAATATTTGGTGCCTAAATATCGGGTACTTCAAATGTACCTAATGGCAATAAAAAACGATAGCCTGGTAATTTATATTCAGATGTATTGCAAAGATCTTTTCTCTGACGATAAAATAAATATATAGACTAAATAGAGGTATCCGCAACCTCGTGAGACTGGTAAAACATAACGGAAGGCTATCAAACTTCAGACATTCCAAGAAACATACTGCTCTAGACAAATGTATCTGATTTCATTAGATTCTAGAGCAAAATGTGGTCGATATGTGTGTTATTTAATATATAATAGTTTCTAGAAGCTTTACCTCATATAACATCTCTTTTCCGTCAACGCTTATGAAGGGGTAACGACCAGTGTCGCAAGGCAGCCGATTCTGCAACTCTGTGATGTAACTACTTGATCGCTAATCGTTTCTTGCTCGGGAAAGTGTGTTGAAGGTTTAATTCTGCTTTAAATTGATATTAATTCGAGGTATATGTTCGCAATAATCGTCTAACTATGATTTGTATTGGCGCAAAACAGACAATTATCATTGTTCATTTTACAATTAGTGGAACAAAAACGCTACTATAACTCGTAGTATATTTATGCTTGAACATATGGATAGGACAGTAAGCGTATGTTGAGATGGAGGTAAACGCGCAACAAAGTCATATTGGCAGCCATTGGTGGCTCTACCACATCGACGAACTAGAAGATGCCGCTTAAAAGGCTAAATTTCGGGGGTCTTGGATATATATAATTATAATTATTTAACTTAAGTTGTCTTCCTTGAATTTCAATACCTACATATGTACATAATATATAGCTATCTCAGACACCGTCGTAAAGCAAACAAAATCATTGCAAACCCATCAATCTCATATAGACAAAGAGCTACCATTAAAAACAGGTGCTTTATTGAGGCTCATTTTGACATCTTTTCCTCTTTTATCATTAGCCTTGGTTATTATTGTGAAATGTTGTGTGTCACATCAAAAATTTTTAAGATTTGTAATATCAAAAATCAGGTCATCTTCAACGAAACCAAACGTTGAATAAGAGCCAGTTCTGGGCCCGTATTCTCTATATCACGATACGTAACGTATCCAAAATGGATGACGTCATATCGTGCTTATCAAACAATCTTACCATGGCATGTTACGTCTTCTTAAAATGGTATTTTGTAAGCACACGTCATGAAAACATAAGGAATAGCATAGATAATGATAATCTTGTCTTTTTGGAGATGGCACGATCTATTTTTATTAAAAATCATTCAAAAAAGTTTATCGGTTTAATTTTTACTAAATTCTTTATTATTTATTTGACAGCATGGAACGCGCCACGTAACGTGACATTTCAATGTCATAGAGAATACGGTTTTAAGACAATAACGTGTTTCAACATAGAAATACGTTTTGATATGGCATAGAGAATAAGGGCCCTGTACCGAAGTACGAAAGCAATCGTCAAAAGAATTCCCTCACACTATATAACAACAGAATAATGCAAACACAATTTGGCAATTTAAACTGGAAAATTTATAGCTCAATTTAACTGTGCGTTTTCCCGCCGAGTTATTTCGAGTATGTACCGTCGGGTGCAATGGCCAAGTTAATTATTGTGATATTTTTATTTTTATCATTGCGATTTTTCTTTACGAGTTGACTTTTTCGGCTGACGCCATATATGTTGAGATATCGTCTTCACTTGTTCAATCGAATTGTTGGGTTTTTTGTCGTTGAGTGTATTAAAGGAATTTGCTATAACGGTATTCGTATTTTCGATACTGTGGGATGATGTGTTAAAATTGTATGTATGGGAACTGTGTGCGCGTTGAAATCGTTTTTGCTAGAATGTTGTAAAGTGATTCGATTGGTAACTAAGGTATAAGATACTTTGTATGTCAGAAACAGGACGTTTAGAAATGTATCGCATGATTATATTTAGCGTTAAAATATTATGAATTTCTAAACAACCTGTATAATTATTATTTACAAGTCAAAACTTACTTAGCCATTTTGAAAGTTAGCGTAAATGGAGAGGTAAATAAAAAGCGTAATTATTAGTTTTGATAGCGTAAAAAGTTTATTTATATGACGGCGCATTCGAAGCGCCATCTGCATTACGTAGGAACAAGATTTGACAAATACTCGTCAAATCTAGCAGA
>DVTA01000197.1:0-11060 GCA_018233265.1 Junonia stemosa | reverse complement strand
ATCCCTGGTGAATATAGGCTATATTTATTTTTAAGAAGGTAGGAATACCTGTGCGAAGCGGGGGCTTCTGCTAGTTATTAAACGTGACAATAACGCTAATGACGTCGGTGTAGTTAGTAATATGCTTTGATTAAAATGGTCCCTCACATCATTAGTCACTATAAAACATAACGTCCCATTACCAAATGTCCAAGACGTCACAAAGCCATGATTGCAATACCCCTTAGATCGAAGAATCCAGAAAAAAGTGTTATTACTTTAGAAATGAAAAATAACTAAGACTAACATCCGGCACAACAGAGGTGCCGGAAACGAAAACGCGAGTGAAGTCGCAGGTGAGTGAAATTATAGTATGCTTTAATTAAAATGGTCCTTCACGTCATTAGTCACTATTAAACAAAACACCTTATTCCGAAATGTCCAAGATGTCACAGCACCATGGTCGCAGTACCCCTTTGTAACGGATTGAAAAACCTAGAAAAAAGTATTATAGGAATCAAAAAATAACTAAGTAAGACTTAACGTCTGGAACGGCAAAACCTATAAAAATGTGAGTGAAGTCGCAGGCTTAAGTTAACAATTTACTATAGTACGCGTTGATTAAAATGGTCCCTCACATCATTAGTCACTATTAAACAAAACAGCCCATTACGAAATGTCCAAGACGTCACAACGTCATGGTCGCAGTACCCCTTTGTAACGGATTGAAGACTCTAATATCCTGTCAATGTTTCAGGAACATTAATCTTAACCTGTTGGCGTTGATGAGATGGATCCTACCACTCAAGTTAAATTGGACCATTATTGTTTGATAATTTTCCTTATATTTTGGTGTAGTGGCCTGTGTAGGTATACCTGTATGGTTTTCTTTTGCCACCATTTGACGTCATGTATATCTATTTGCTACGTAATTTAGATTTTGCAATATATCTTATAGTGGAATGGTTTAAAATAAGTACAAAAAAAGCTTTTATTATACAAATCTTCAGCTATAGAGGAATGAAAGACGAAAAATATCGAGTTAGGCATGAGGCTCTTACCAGAACATTTCATTTAATTTCGCAACATATAACTACATACAAAACTCAGTTTTTAAAATTAAAATTTATTGGATTGAATAAATTTCCGAAAAATACCTCAATGTTTATGAACGTGCATGAAAATTAGAGGCAATGTGTACAATGGTGTAAAAAAGTGCTAAACGAAGTGCGTCTGAGAGCCGCTACGTGATCCCGCATATGCATGCACGGGGATTATATCAATACCATCCTTTTAAAACAGCGGTAAAACATTTTGTGTGAAATGTTGAAAATGTACTAAAATAAATTTTAAAAGTTTTTCAGTACACTATGTAAACCTTTTTTTTGTTTACAGTCCATTATGTTTGAATATTAATATGGTAAAAGCTTGTGTGTGTGGTAAAATATATTATGGCTATATCTTGAATCAGGGAGAAGGCAGACGTCTGCTTACTTACGAGGTTCAACTCAATAAATAATGTCTTACTTAAAACTGATATTTAAAAATTTTAGGAGACTTACTTGAATATTATATTGGCCAAAATAATTTACACCACAGAGAAAGATAAAAGCTTCTTTCTTTATCTCATAACAAAGACAAATAAATCAATTTCAATACACCTAAACCATATTTTCTAATTAGACATAGTGGATATGTAAGATTTTCATTCATTTAAACGTGTGTAATTAAATTTAGAGTAAAATAAATAATCCTTAATTATCTAGTTATCGCAGGATCCAATTAAGTACAGCATTGTAATATAAATTACGTGTACCCTAAGTAATTAGTTGTAGATTTTCATTACTCAGCGGAATTAATGAACACCGAGATAAATGATAATAAAGACACCAGTGGGTTCCAGAACAAATAACCTTTATACTCGTACAAAAACATTTCCACTGAAACTCTACGCTTTCACTCCTCTCGCTGCTCATTTCTATTATTTTTTTAAAGGACTCATTTAAAACTTGTGGCCATTAACAAAATTTTGTAGCGTTTCGCAAATGCACTAGTTTTGCGCTTCTGGTAATGTTGCCCGATAGCCGGAGCTAAAACGTTTGGTCGAAATAATTTTTATAAAGTACTGGAAAATTATGAAACGAATATGAAAACTGTTTCCATAAGCAATTATTTGTTGTAATTTTGCAATAAAGTACTTGGTAACGTGTTTTATTTTTGACTTTTGATTGACTGAAAATCATTGTCATATCCAATGCCATTAAATATTTTAACAAATTTTGAAAAACTTAAATCTTAAAAGTGCAATTAAAACCTGAAACTTAATAAAAATAGTTGATGGAACAACATCTATTACAGAATCACATGTTTTAAATCATCATGAAGCAACGAATAATGTACAAATTATGTCTAAATGATGTATCATTTGATGCTTTTAAAATTAAAAACTAAATTGAATGAAACGTCTGAGCACTCCTTGAAAAAGAGCTAAAATAACGTTTCACGGAATCTGCATGTTTATATGTCTTAATATGCGGTGAAATGAAATAACACGAACTAAACATTTAGCATAGCCCGTGGGAGCCACTTGAACTTTATACTTGAAATATTCAGTTTTAAAATGTTGCTATGTTTTTACTTTTTTCTTAAGTGTAATGACGTTTGCCTTGTTTTTAGATTTTAGTGTAATTTTATGAACTATAACGTTGTTTTGAATTTTATTTGTGCAACAGTTAAAAGTTATTTTAATGTAGCAGTGTCACTGATGCACCGACCACTGGAATAGCCGAATATTCAATCTAAACTTCTTAACACATTTATCGATTCAGTATAAAACACAGTAATTTCAATCATTCGACATAATATTAGCGCGAAGAAGTGTATTGTGGAATTCCTTAATGTCTTCAAGATAACCGCTAGAGTTTCGGCTCATCTGAATTGTTTTAACAATCCCTATACTTTTGGTGACGAGGAACCGATGATACACCCTGAAAGTGGACTTGGATTTTTTTAGTTCTGAGCTCCTTGCCCTTATTTGTATCAAGTTATCACTGTAAAGGAGAGCAATTTCAACCCAGGGAACGGACTTCATTGTGCTATGTCGATTAGTTCTTGTGCAGGAGTTCCTATTATCAATTTGTCACTACTTTACTAACCTTGGTCCTCTATTGCTTGTCAATTGCTGCTATTCTAGCCACTATTCACTTAGTGACCTCTTTAATACTTATAAGTGTTTATATTTAGTTTGGTATGCCCAAGAATTATTTTGTCATAATCAGCCTAGAAATGCCTAAATGTAAGATGAAAATCATTTTTTTCTGCAATTACCTCTTTTGAATCGAACTCGACACAGAAATAATAAATTAAGAAGAAATCTTACAATTGTTTAATTTTCATATCTAAATATATAAAACAATTTATCTAATACAAAAACTCATCGATCGTTATTTGCGCATCAGGACATAGGACTTGGAATTTACTGAACAATTTATGCGAGAATTAAGATATTTCTAATCTTACTCTAGAGCTATTAAACATTTAAATATTAAATACAAATAGGAACTATATCTGTATGTATAGAGTTTATGTAAATCGAAAGGGTTGAAGGGAACTGCGCACGCGCTGCTGACGCGCGGACCACCGGCGGCCGTGTCAGCCCTGATTCACGGCCCTGCTGGTAGGGTTGGAACTAAACGTTCTGAATTCGATAGTAAAAAATGTTTCCGTACTTTTTAGCTATGTTATTGAAACCTGAATGTAGCCCTGGAATTGCATTATTTATTCAAAACAATTTCTTATAAATGTCTGTGTAATTAGCCAACATTATTTAAAGCTTTCAAACATACCAATTTTTCATTCAAATTTTATAATCATAAGTAAGATACAATTTACAACGTTTACATCGTTACATATGTTTGTTTCATATACCTATAGCTTTAATCAGCAATATTATTCTCAGCATGAGGATGGCTCCGTCAGCCCTGCGCGGTGGCTGCGACAAGCGTAGCATTGTTAGGAAGAGGCCGCCCTGGCCGTATAAATACATTCGTATTGCCACTCGTAATATGTGAAATAATATCTACAATTCGAACCAAAAAAACTTTCACCGTAATATCGCTGCATATTAAATAATATTAGCATTAATTATTATAAGTGCGTGTGAATAAACTATTACCGCTTCAAACCGGTTTAACAGAATTAATAGAGCCACTACTCATACGCAAATAAACAACCGCTTATACTAAGTACTAAATGAGAGATAAATACGATTTAGATCGGTCCAAATCGTTAACACTAACAACTCATTCCTATCGCACTCCGGGATTTAATCGCGCAAAATCTACCGCATTGCCTCGCGTTCAACGCATCGGAATGCGCAGAAAATGGAAAAAACATGGCGCTAAACCGCGAAACTGTATGTATTTAAACGCCGAATCCAAGATTCTGAACCACGAAAAAACGGCCAGCGTTGGGCCATTTAAATTTTTCCAAAACGTGAACACAATGGAACAGATTCGGAAAGTTTGCTTTTTGTTTTATTTTTAATTTTAAATTTGAAAAAGGAATTCGGTTCGGCAAGGCCTGTCACATCATTCCAGCGCTGCTAAGTGACGCCGGACGCACGTCAGTCCCGTGGATGCGTTTTATTTTATATGAATTCAACAGACTCCGCTCGTTTTTTGTTATCATAGATGTTGGACTCGCGTATACGATTAATTTTGTAAGCTTTTATAGACTTTTTGTTCTCATTTTATCAGTAATATGAGACATTATCGACAAATGAAAAAAAATAAAGAATCCTAATTGCTGTAACATATTTTGCAACAAAAAATCAAATGATCTTGTAACATAACTTATGCAACATGTAAAGGAGAAAATTGCTAAATAAATAATTAGATTATAATAATACAGAGTAACCTTTGCATAGTATTAGCGTACTTTCCATAAACCATCAATTATAAAAATTATAATAATTACGGCATCGTCATGTCGCCTCGGGTATATCGGGAATAATAAAGGTTGTCGCTCACTACGGATCCGCGCGCGATTGACGTGCGTCGAGATGACGCTAAAAGGTCTATTGTATACGAAATGCTCGTTACACCGCATCCGACCGGTCTTTAACACGCTGGAACAATGTGATCACTTTATACATATGTAGCGTTTTTCTCCTGTGTGAGACCTAACGCACGTTTCTAGAAATATTTTCTTCATTCAATACTAAGTTGACTTTGAGTGCTCATTCTGTCATTATAGAGATAACATCACGCAGAAACAATCAACTAGATCTCTATCTCACATTTCCTGCAGTATTATATTATTTAGAAAGACTTACAGCTTTTTAATAAATAAATATGAACTATACATATGAACTTAGTACGTCACTATATATCCAGCTACAGTGTAAGCTCGTTATTATTTTTACATGATTCTTATGTATTTATTCAATAGTAATAAAGTCGTTACTCAAACGTCGACCGTTTAATGTAAATGTAATTACTCCATTGCGTTCTTTTATAGTGCAATTAATCAAAGGCTGTTACAATATGCATGATTACTTAAACAAATAAAAGCAATTATGTAAATGTGAAGCTCATTAAGCATTTCACGTGAATATTGTCGCGGCTATCGCGTCGGAGCGTGATCTCGCGGATAGTATCGGAGCGTCAATTACGGATCTGCCGCGATCGCGCGATACATTTAAATGTATTGTATGCGACGACCCTCATATTTGCCCGAACCAGTTCTCGACGAAATTAACATCACATTAGTTTGTATTAAATAAACATGTTTTATAAGTAATTTCATATTTGTTTAAATTCTACCTCTGGGCGACAATCAACCGTAATAAAGTTGGCTGCTAGTTAATATCGTCTATTCGTAATATAATCACCGTTGTTATTCGTGCGGTAGACTTTCGATATTTTTGCCAGAAATCTAATACGCCTACTTTCTCAAAGCGTGTATATTGTAGCAACAATAGTTTGACAAAATTCCCTTACAGCGAACATGTAGTTGTATACGGAAGCAGGAATCGAAGCCCGGTGGCTTGTAGTGCGCGCGCGTGGGACGCACCACAGTTGACAAAACGCTACTTACACTTAAACAATTTATTTATACTCTTAATACGGTGGAAATTAAATGAGTCATATTTTTTTAAAAGCGCTATACATAATATCAACAATTAATCTCACTCAACTCGAATATCAGGCTATAAAGATTAAAATTTCACGCGATAGAATATCTTTTATATATTTTTCTAGTTGTTAGTATTTTAACAGTTATTAAAGCAATAACAGTTTTTTGTATAACGTTTAACCTTTTTATATTATGAGTTACATTTTCACATTGTTCAACATTTTTAGGTAGGTACTAATTTATTTTTTAAATAGTACGAAATTGCCCATATTTCTTTACTAAAATGACATAGGTGTCTGAGAGCAAACTTTTTGCTGTAGTAATATCAAAGGCGATGAAATCAAAGTATAACATAAGGTATGATGAATATTAAAACATTACTGAGTATGTTGCTAGCCTGCCGTATTGTTAAAGCGCTTTATTCGTCATTAGTCAGTGAGACATCGCTCGCACCCGACAATTTGAACTAAGCGAACGCACCGCTAAATTGCGGCCTGCCACCGCACCGTACTTTATTTATTTGTATTTATAACGCATCGTAGCTAATTATATCGGAGAGTATACTGATTCGTGTACTTTTAGGAACAGTTGGCGCTGACGGGCTAATGACAGCCGCCGCTTCCTGCTACGTTAATTGCTTAGGAAGTCAATAGTTGCGAGCTCATCGAATTATTTATTAGAACGAATTTCGGTCAGGTGCGCGTCACGATCGGTAGCAGCACTTAAAGTCTGTCAGTTCGGACGGGGCTTAGGCCAGATTATAACGTAACACGGTAGTTCGCCTGCCTTTGATGTCATTCAAACGATTGCCTAATGCTCTTAATTGCTCAGTTTGGGAGCAACAACATGAGGAAACACAATGATTGGCGTTTTTACGGCTGAGCTTCTGCGTGTGAATCGTATGATCCGATTGAGTACTTTAAAACATTCGTTCTATTTTTTTAATATATTTTATTGTAATCGCCATGTCCATACTTTTAAATCTGCTTTCGGGAAATACATTTTAAACATGAATTGTTTATTGGGTCGTGTATATTTTGTTTTATTTATTAACAAATGAGTGAAGAGCTACGTAAATAAAATCATAAGTTCAAGAGAAATGCTCTCATAACTCTGAGGCGTGCAATTTGAGGCCCTAAATCAAAGGCGTCCGCAGACGTACAGCGGCTACCGATAAATAACTCCGCGCGAAACGATTTGTGTAACACGAGGGTTTCCACTACCAGCTATACGGTTCTTATTAAGTTATTATACCGAGAACTCTGTACTCAGTACTTACTCTATCGTTTAAGTACAGTGCGAAAACATCATCATAAAACCATGCGTCAATTTACTAGTAAGTATTCGTCGATCCGTAACTTCGAAATGTAAAATGTACAAATGTTATCCTATTTAGAGTATCTTAGATAGATTGGTATAATAAAAAATAATCAAAAATAACATTACATTACAAAATAATATTAAAATTCAAGTGTTCAAATACCACGCATGACATGCAAGTGACACGGCTCGGTTGTTATTTAAACACGCGTCTTTTAGCGTTTTTTCAACGTGTAACAAAAGCACAGCGACTAAAACGTAGCGGCGCAGGTTCCCAATTGAGTCCATACACAAGCTGGCAATCGATTCTCTTCGCTTCACGCGTGAAATCGCTCGCGCCGCAGCGCTCCAAAACCGATCCGTTTAACCGAATCACTCGATTACCCCGCGTCATACACGAGCCCACCGTCCCCACGGAGCTACCTTAAAAGTATCACACGCCCATTAAACGATACAAAAAATGTCAGCCACTATTTTGACAAGAAAATAAAACAAAACCCTCCACTCTATCATACGAATTTATTACCTACGAAAACACCGTTTCACGTTATTAATATCGACATTAATACATTCCCGATATCCTGCCCATAAATGTCGCAGCCGCCGGCGCCTAGTACAGGTAGAAGACTGTAGAAGTGCCTACATAAAAACGTTCAATTCCGAACAATGAACGGAGACACGAAAAAAATATTTTGAAAATTTATAATACCTCCCGCTACCCGGCCACCGGTGTAAAATCCTGAGAATTGTAATTTTTCTTACAAAATTTAGTGATATGTCAAACCTGTTCGACGTGGCAAATAAAAATGTACGAGGAGGTGGGGAAAAAACGAACTGAATACTTTGGGTTATTGCTAAAACAAGGGAAGGTTACCATATCAATCAAGGCGTTGACAAAAGTGGAATTTTTTTCCTCGTGCTCGGGCCGTGGGATGAAAAAAGGGTCCGTGTTTATGGAAATGCAATAAAATACACGCGAGTTGTGCGCGGGCGCAGGCGTAGCTTTGTTAGTGTCATATAAGTTAGCTGTACACTTTTTAATATGAAAGTACTTATAATTACATTATCTACAGTTTAACAATGTCCGGAGAACAAGAAGTGACCGTTTTAACAGAAAATAATTCAATGTCAATTCAACATCCATAATAATTCGTTTATGTCATGATTGATCGAATTTTTCACCACGCAATTAAATATTAGGAAAAAATATCTCAGTAATCCGCTACGTATGCCAAGAACCTCGCTATAATAGCAGGTGGCGCACAGGTTGCTCAGGTATTCATCTCGAGTAAGATTGATAAAAGTTAGTGCACCCCCGCCGCGAGGCGAGTCACTCACTGCACGGCCCTGCGTGAGAAACTATTGTACCTACTTGTATTAAATACTCCAACAATTGTTAACACTGGCAGGCCATTAAAACGTATTTCGGTAACGAACGACAATTCAAAGGCGAAAAGTTTACGAAACAAAAGATAATTCGTAATTTGAATATTTAATGCTTTACAAATGAAGATGGTAAAATCTCCATAATTATGAACACCTAACACATTTAACCATTGTTATTCAAATATTAATTTCAAACGAAGCACGTCAAAATATTTTATGAATAGCAAAAAATTAAACTCTTGATAATAAAAACCATATTACGTAAACGGAAATCAAGGTCAGATCTACATTAATTTCATTACCTCATTAGAATTTCATCAACTCAAACCGACTTTACGGCGCGAAATATAACTAGAAATGTTGAAAAATTTACGACATTCGGTGTGACAGGTAATTATTTTGAATATAATACAAAGACAGATAAAATAAATATATAACACGGTATTTGTTAAAACTTTAACCTTTGATCTAGATACTCGGATGTTATTGTAATTAATTAGCGTTTTTATAGTGTAATTCGATATTTCTCACAAGTCACAGGTATTCGCTGAAGCATTTGAGCGATTATTCAGACGAAGACACGTCGTATCATGACAGCTTTGAGTTAATATAGTAAGTTGGTTGCTGACTGTAATATTTCGAAGCAAATAATGTTTGTAGCGAGTCGCCGTAATCTTTGAATCAGTGACCGCGACGTGAACGACCTAGCTACACATGAGTGAGTCAATCGAATCACGACACTCTAATTCACCTCGCATGTTATTTCGTTAATTTTCACTTATAATAAATAAGTTTTTCAAAGAAATATTAATTAGTGAAAATTTTGATACAGTTTTCTAGAAACAATGCTGCGGTGTAAGCTTTGTAATGCTATTGTTCTAAAAAATGTAACGATTTGAACTGTTGATAGTAACGTAACAATATAATAGGAAAAAATTAATGATTCTATTATTTAATTCGTGTCAGAGCATTTACATTCACTTCGAGCTTAAAACTGTTATACTGAAAGAATTCTTTTTATATACCTTGTATTTTACTGTAAATAATAATAAGATATAATCCCGCTTAAGTTTTTAACATGCACCAGAGGGTAGAGCAAGATTTATTCGACAGGTCGCGGTGATCGATGAGCGGCGAGCGGTCTCCGGCGACATCGACAACGGTCACTACTGTATCAACAATAAAAACCTTCTCCCCGAATTATAATTAATAAACTATTGACATGCACGTTTAATGGATTCATTTATTTGTTGCTATAAAAGGGACCATTAAGCACTTTATGGCTTTGCGCTCGGAAAAACGCTAGAATCATATTGCATTTGCAAGTCTTTTAATGCTGTTTGCTTTATACGTTTCCAGTATAAACTGTACCTAAATATATGAAAGATTTAAGAAAACAAATTCAAACATAAAATACCCACTTTTTATTTATAAAAATATTTCGCAGAATTTAAATTTAAACAAAGCGAACGTTTTATTAATCTTTTTTTTATTGAACATTCTTATTCATTCTCGTATGACGTCATGGCGAGGCACGTAAGGCAGACAGTGTGGGACCGATCCGTACATAAGCTAAGGCTGTAGAATTCTTATTGTAATATTTATTTGGCACTTGTTTAGGGCCGTGAATGCCAAATAGGTAAGTTCTATGACCGCCCGCGTTTGCTCGTATTGCTCGCGCGTAGAACGAGGATGTAACGATTTGGTTGTGTGATAGTACTGTATATTAGCTAATAATTGAGACATTTGCAAGCCACCTGGATCGATTAGATAGCGTGGGAGATTTCGACTGCGGGATCCGAGGAAATAAATTTTTACAACACTGTCAATGGTCCCTGATTCATAGTTGATTTTTGATTTTTTTTTCTCACGTCAGTGAATTTTTATCACATTTTAGAGTAAAAGCAATACATATAAATATTATAGTCATGTATTGTAGTCTCTATTTTAAGCAATTGCCAATAACATTTTCTATTTCTTATTATTTTCTATCAGTCTAACAATAAGCGCACAAAATCTTTGAAATAATTGTTTTAATTCAAGTGACGTGATTTTTTTACTAAACACATTAAAAAACTTTATTATTAACATTAAAAAGAAACAAAATAACATGAAGATTCTTTAAATGATTCCATGCGATAACACGGCTCGTTAAACAATAGATATTTATTTTTTTCTTTGTGTATTTAAAGGATCACAGTAAGTTGAACAAAAAAGTAAATACATTAATAAAATGT
>DVTA01000196.1:0-11071 GCA_018233265.1 Junonia stemosa | reverse complement strand
GGGTAAATCTTCATAGATACCCGACTCCTGGGAGGGATGTCGGGTTATGTGAGATTGCACTCACTAAAACCCCCTGCCATGGCCGCCACAGCACGGAAAACGGAGAGGCTACGGGATCGCTTTCGCAGCACGTCCGCGGCGACATAATATAGCCTATAACCTTAAAAAAAAATAAGCTATCTAGTACCAAAGACTTTTTAAATCGGTTTGTTTTAAGAGATTACCCTACACACAAACATACAAACGAATTTGTCCTTTTTATTTTATTGATACAGCAATATACCTATACGCAACATTATAAACCTACTTTTAGTTTTTTTTATTTGACTTACTTAGTGTATTCAAGAAAAAATTAATAACCCATTTAGAATTTACAAAATCTTAAGATAAAAGCTTCTATTAATATTAAAATACTTAACCACTCAAAACTTACAGACGTTTAACTAAAAATAGGTCATTTAACGGCTGGAGCCGCAAAATAACTTTAATATTTAACGCTGTGGCTTAACAATAACTTACCCGTTTCAATCCCAAGAAACGGTACCATAATGGACTATTGTGCAAGTTTCTTTACAACTGTCATAATGTAATATAATGACATCTCTACACGAAGAACTTACAGTCTATGGTTTCCTGACATTATCTGTGGTTTGTAACACTTTGACAGATGTATAATCTTTGTACTGGCAAAATGGAGGTTACAGGTCATGAAAATAACTTATTAATATAGTGTTTGAAAACGTATTTTTATATCCATCGACCAATTTCATATCCTGAAAATATTTTTTATAGACTTGCAGTAGATAATATTGGGGGAGGGTTCTGTTAAACGTTACGGTGCGTTATGGGGCCGGGAGGGGGTATAACAACAACGCGTTACGTAATGACATAATTGTGATTTGTTGTGAGCAAGGTGAAAATGGTCTCGAATATTATTTTAGTGACCATTTTGACCTAAAAATTTTGGTAAAATGTTAGATACGTAACGTCTAGGGGGAGGGGTACAGAACAACGTTACGGTGCGTTACATGTGGGGAAGGGGGGTCTAAAATCTTCAAAAATTGCGTTACGTAATACTTGAACGACCCCTAAGATGTTGTCCAATTATTGGTTTTTTTATTTAATTTGATTTGAACAGCCACCATATTGACATGCTAACGTCACATACATAACTAGTTTTAAATCAGATTCGTACACTAAGAAAGAATACCAACCAAATGAAATCATTAATATCTGTCAACTCGTTAACAGACATACAACCTGCAGTCTTCTAAAGTCGTCTAAAAAACGGAAACCGCCGGGAGCGAGTCGTTTTTCGTCAGCGATTTTTCATTACCAGAAAGAGACCATACTTTTTGTTAGTGGCACTGTTCCGCTTTTAGCATGATCAACATACAGTATACCTATAGACAAACATACATACAAAAATACATACAGTTCAAGCACAACACTCTTCCTTTTGATGCAAAAGAAGAAAATCTAAGCTTACTATAGGAAATAACGAAAAAGTTCAAATCAACGGCCGCCATATTGATTTGCTGACGTCACAGAACAGTCTATACTGATGTTAAAATGTTAGATTCATATGCTTTTTGGAAGAAAGATAATTTAAGAAAAAAAGAAAAATCTCGCTTATAACAACAGAAAAACCTTCATTATCAATACAAATGTCTTAACTAATTGTCCGTAAGAGAAACTTTAGTCGACCGGAAATGGATCGGGGCAAGTCGTTTGTCGTTAGCGGGTGAGTGGAGGCGATTTATATGATTTACTACTGGAGTGACCACACTTTCTTACTTTAGTCGTACACATTCATTAGTACATACATACATACATGGGCGCAGCGTTGGCGCAGTGGTCACTGCAACTGACTGTAGCGCTAACCGTCGCGGGATTGATCTCCGCTCATGACAGACATGTGTCTTGGTCATATGGATGTCTGTCGTGGTCTGGGTGTTTGTGTTTGTGTTGTGACACAAGATCCAATGATCTTACTGGGGTAATTATCATAAGAAATACCTATTTGCATTTTACTTTTAAATTTCTTTAAAATTTGAATATCCGTAACCGAAATTATCCGAAACTGCCGGATAATACGAAATAGTTATTTATCCATATCAGATTCGAAATTTAATATCCATAACAGTACTGACACGCTCTTTACCAGCTTATCTCTCATAAAAATTGTCCCGAAATGGTTAAATACGTCTAGCTAATTTGTGTTTAATGTTAAACATCACCGTTAATTGACAGATGTAATTCAAATACCAAAAATGTTTTCATCGAATAAGAATTCACACGAATACATTTACTACGATTTTGAAAGAAACTAAGCGGATCCTTTTTTTTAACAAAGACAAGATTGGTTAAGCTTCTGTGTCCCACTAATAAAGTAAAGTAAACGAAAAGTAACAGTCTGAGCATATCCCACAGCTGGGCAAAGGCCTTTTCTCTTATTAAGGAGAAGGTAACCACTACTGTGTCCCATTTCACCAATATTAAAATCTGGTCACCCTATTTGTAACTCTATACTAACATAATAAAGTTAGGAGCGAATTTCACAGATTTTCCTTCCGATTCTTTGTGTAAAAAAGATATCGTTGTTACAAATCCCTACCGTGAGAGAGCCATGCATTTGCACCAATGGGCCGGCTTGACCGAAGAGATACCACGGCCTGGCAATGCCGGCAACGCATTTTGTAGCCCCTTTGGTGCTGCAAATGTCCATGGGCGACAGCATTCACTTTCCATCAGGTGATCTGTGAGCTCGTTTGCTGCCCTATTCCATAAAAAAAATTAATTATAAAAATAAGATTATTTTATCATGACTATCAGTAATATAATTTACGGTAATACGGAAAAATGCGGATAATTATTTTCACAATCGGACATACAGTATAGAAGCATATAAGCTGAACAAATAAACAAATATCAATTTTTACATGTAAAATTGCAAACTGCGTAGATGCAATTGCAATTATGCGTAATGGCGTATCTGAATTACCCGTGACGGATTGTTTCTCAGAAATAATGTGATATTTGAACACACGACGCTTTTCGTTTTAATTAAAACACACCTATCGCTTCTATGAAGCCGCGGGTCATTAGTTCAAGAGTGAATCATAAATACATAGAACGTTCGATACGTAATACGCAACTCAAGGTGTGTTCTGATAGTTCTGAATCATGCGCATCCGCAAAATTGACATAGATTGCCAGATCACACCTGTAAGGCTCATGCGAACTTTGAATATGGGGCCCAAGTGAACATTATTTTGGGTTCGTTTGTACATATTTGTGAGGGCTCGTGCGAATATCGAATAGGACCGTCTTCTAATTGATTAATTTGCTATATAACGAACTTTCTAGATCTTAAAGTATGCTATAATTTGTTTCTTGTTTTATCTTATTTTTACGAGGTATGTGTGTGGGCCTCGTAGGCACAAGACTCATAATATCTGCGAACCCTCTTTGTAAATCCGGTAATGACACAGATATGTAGATGTCGGATAAGACAATCATTTCGGCGACCGCAAAGATCATCAATAAGTCATAACTCGTTGAACGTTCCCACGATTTTAATTTTTTTAGTTGGTATTATACCTATTGTTAATAACTTATTGAACGAGTATGAATCATTGTGGATATTATGTTTGTCTGTTTAAGATGTGGGTTTTTTAATTGTTACGGTTTTGCGGTTTTAACATAAGATTTGGAAGCCTCGTTTTATGTTCGTCTTAATAACTATATTAACACTAAACATACCTTTCTATTGACAATGTTTAAAGACTCTAACCTTAAGTTACGAGACTAAAACGAACCCAGTAGATGTAGCCGCTATTTGTGAACACAGAATGACGATAATTTCTTCAAGATGAGCAGTAAATTTGAGATAAACCCGCGACCATCTCTCATACCATAAGAGGCATTTATTTTGCTACTAAAGAGGAAACTTCGTGACTATCAGATGTTTATCAAAAAGTACCGGCGCAGAAGACTAACCCTAAAAGGTAGCTAAGTATGTCGAAATATATAATACGTAGCTTCCCTCGCTTGCCATCTTCGTGATACCACAGTTAAATATTAAATTCTTATCGCAATATACGGTAAAAAACTGCGCTACGTTAATAGAGTCATGCTGGGAATTCACATTAAAATATATAGGTATATTACAGTAACCAAGATGGTTGCGATAATCTTTTAATATTTTGTTTACACTTGTAATTGTAAGCCATTAAAATACAAACACCTTTATTACGCCGAACTAGTTAACGTTATAAAAATTAAAACATTAATATTCACACGGAACTATATGAAACGGAAAGAGCATTCAACTGCTTATAAGGCCGGCTACAAACGGTCGGAATGTCTCTCTTACATTCTCCATTCAAAATCTTGTTTTCAGAATATGTCAAGGGAACGGTTACTTTTAACGCAATTTCCTCTTAATTATTATGAATTTAGTAAATTTAGAGAGATATTCCGGGTGTTTGAGTCCGGCCTAACAGAAGCCGACTACAAACTGTTATTTAGCGGGTGGCGATGCAAGCGCCGGTGCCGAAATAAGTAATATCGTGAGTGGAACGCACGCACGGTAGCGCCGCGAGCCACCCGCGGCTTTCCCACCGCGACCGGCGTACTGTACTGTAATCGGTGCCATTTTAATGCTTGTTTCTGTAATTATCTTTAGTTTACCGAGGTTAAATAGTGCCTTCTGAATTGCGAGAAACGCTTCGTTTTAATATAGTTTTATATATAACAATGTATTCATATAGTTATGACTCTATTATCGACGATCAAAATCTAATTTATTCGATTTTTGTAAAATCTTTTTTTCCGTCGTAAAAACAAAGAGATCCAGTACAAAACGTTAAAAGATATAGGACGTTGAAAGGTATACGGTGATGAATAATTTTCTCTATGCACCAGCCTACCGTCCCGCTACCTGTTCATTCACCGCACGTGGAGGGGGTTACGCGCCTTCCGCGTAATGTTATCAGTAGTTTCCGCACCCTCGCGAGCGCAGTTGCCAAACGCACCCGGTCTACGTCGGACGTCTACCGTGTCACATCCAGTCCACTTACATCTGTGTTATTATTTACGAAATTAAGTACGCATCATTCGTGTTATTAAGTCTTAGTGAAAGTGTGTGACCGGCTTTATTATTGAAGGTGCGTATTACATTGGCCATTATAATAAATATGTATTAGCATAGTAATCGGTTTTGATATTTATACGCGTTAATTACGAATTCGATATTCATCGATGATCATAAAGCATATATTAATATGAAATTACGACTTCTAAACCTACAACCTAAATATCATAGACAATAATTTAAAATTACACTAAAACTATCTATGTCGCAATTAATGAACCATTACATGCGTACCTCCCTTACGCAAATACAGAGTTATAGTAAAACAAATGAAGAATTACCTTTATCTCCATCATTAATCAGACAACTTCCACCTCTATACCTATACCCAAAAGTATCATTTTCCCTTAATAAATGTGTCTGATAAGTTATCATTATCAACAGGCGCCCAAGCCCCGCCCGTAGCGTGCACCATAGATCTGACAAAATGTTCGCCGTGATGCAAATCGACGAGGATCACACCAGGGATTTTAGGCGTAAGCTGCGCCCGAAGTGCGAGTTCGTCTGCAAGTATTGCCAACGTCGGTTCACGAAGTCCTACAACCTGATGATACATGAGCGCACGCACAAGAGCCCGGAGCTCTCGTTCAGCTGTGAGGTGTGCGGGAAGAGTTTCAAAAGGCAGGATAATTTGCGTCAGCACAGGTTAGTTGGCTTTATTTTTTATATTAAGAACTGTTTTTAATATGTGTCGTTGTATGACTATTGTATAAAATTGGAAGAAATCATTTTGATAAAAATTAATTCTACTACGTAGGTAGTCTATGGTATAAATGTTAACTGAATAAGAATTAGATGAAAACGTAATTATTATGAATGTTTTGTAATAGATCTTTTTTATTAAAAAAATGCTTTTAATCAAAAATATCAAAATAAAATAAAAGAACGATTGATATCTAATAATAATGTAACGTGTTGCAACAAAGCATCTGTTTGGTTGTAGTAATAGAATTTTTCTAGGTATTAAAATTAATAAATTGTCAGTTAAATTTGATCAAAATTGAAAATATGTAATTTGATTAGGGACGGTATTTTGTAATGTTATTTAATTAACACAGTTAACAGCGTCACTAGCACAATTTTTACGAAACATTTTTAGAGTGGCCAGCTAAAAGATAATAGAGATATTTAGAGATCAAGAGATATTTAGTCTTAATATCAAATTATAAAGTTTAAAAACACTTGATGTTCTGTATAATTAATTAATAAATATAAAAAGCTATTATATTCACTCAAAACGATATCTAAGTACATATAACATAAAACCTTGAAAACTTGAAATTGAGCAGGAAAGAGAGATAGATACTTCATAGAGATTAATGAAGAACGGATTCAACGAAAATTCACCCCTTTAAGGCTTAATACGTACATGAGCAAATCCACTATCAATAGCTAGGTAGAAAAAAAATATAAAGATAATAATTCGGCTTTGCGTAATAGACATTTTATCCGGCCTACATACTCTGTGGTCGGACCACGGGATGCAAGGCCGCGGCTACACTTGTCGTTTTATATTAGGGTCTAGTTTGTCACAGACGCACTGAGCTGTCCTGGTGTCCTATACTGAGATGTCAGGCGTCAGTTCCTACTGTTACAATACCGCAGACCGATATGCTATTAGAAGTATGATAAAAAAATCTTACACTGTAACGTGGCTTTACATATATTAATTTTTTGAAATTTTTGAGGCGCGTTGAGATATTTTTGGCGAAAAATACGTCACAGTGATGCTAAAGCTACGAAACTCGCGGAAATCGACAATTATTGTTGACAGTACATAGGTAGGTAAATCGCTTATAGAAACGCATATTGCAATAACCTACTTTAAACTCGTACATAAAACTTCTGTCAAACATAATGATACTATTTCTAAATGAAGTTGTTACCAACGATACGATTTACCTTTACAACTAGACAATAAACGTTACAAACAATTAATTTAATCAGCAATCATAAACCTGCAATTAGTTCGAATGTAACGCGTTATCTACACGAATGCTTTTAGAACATGCAATTTATTATTTACATACAATGTCGATTACTGAACGTCCGTAAAAACCGGGACTATAAAAAAGTTATACTAAGCATTATCTGTCATATTAGGGTCGTTAAACTTTTGACATAAGGGCCCGTTTACACGAGCCGAGCGACAGGCGACATTGTCCCAATTAGTGAAGACGTATTTACACGGCAGTGACAGAACGCTCGCCCACAGATAATTAACATACAATGTAGTGGTAGCGACAAGTTGACAGGGTCACAGTGCAAAGTCTTAGTTTATCTCCTAAACATCTGTAGAACTAGGTGTGAGATGGGTAATTTTCATTATATGGGTTTTTTGTTAAGTTAGTCATTGTTACTTAATAATGTTTTCATACGTCATGTCTTTCTTTATTGATTATAAGCTTTGCATTCTGTTACGTCTTTTTAAAGAAATTATCGTGCCTAGATGAAACTCAATTAAAAATAAAATTTTTCGTCATCAGATTAACAAAGTAAAATCATGATAGAAATCTGCTAAATTTTTAGTTAATGCTAAAGTTAATTAACAATTATGTTCTCCAGTTTCCTACTTTTGCGAAAATGTATATAATTCAATATCTTCTTTCTTGACGGCCCACTACCAGGCATATTTTCCTGAACATTAATTATTACTAGTCCCTTACCATCTCTTCATGTAGGTACATCAAGTATTACTAGAAGTCTTAAAACTGTTCGATTAAACCGATCGCAACAAATGGGACAATACACGCGTAAACTGGGCTCCGTGTGAAAACCGAGCCCCGTATCCGCTACCGAGATCGTCGATAGAGCTCACGTTGAGTCGTGAGCTCGTGACGAGCCCGTGTGTTAACGGTGCTTAATAGCCCCTAATGCTTCCGAAACTGTGCGAACGCGGTAGCCCCACACGTGAACGTATAATTTGCAGTTGCCGTACATGGTGCAGTGTGCACGCCGCTTAACCCGAACCCGAATTGCGGTGGTTATTGCCTATTTGGTGGGTTACGGTAAATGCTTGGATGGAAGGTTTTGTTGTTGGAGCGCGTGTGTTCAGAGCTTTATGGATTTGTACATCCCGAACCCGAATTGTTGGTTAAGGGATCCTATTTGGTAGTAAATGCTTACGACCTGGATGGAAGGAACGATTATGTTGGGATAGAACGCGTGTGTTCAGAGCTTTATGAATTAGTACATGCTAAGGACAAAGTTAATCGTAAAATATACTTTACGTATAAGTGTACGTAATAACTAAATACGCAAAACTGAAATATGTAAAAACTAAAAAAAAAATCATTTCACCGTTTAGTTTAGAAATGCTGATAAATTAGTACAGTTCATTACATGTTTGTAGACATAATTATTATGCGTAATAAATATGTAAATTTATTAAACGCAAAAAAATCTATAGCTGCGTGTACTAGAAGCGGCCCAGCTTGTGTGAATTGAGAGACGTGAGTGCCGATGGCGGCGGAGTACCGCTACTGATTATTTTACTAAATAACTACGTACTTCAGACCTGAAGGTTTACGCGGAAACATCGACATCTGAGGTGGCCGATTACATCATTATAACATCGATGTTTCACACGTCTATCGACAACCGCACATACCTAGACTCTATTAAAAAAAATATTCGAAATTCAAAACAGTCACGAGAAGTGTAAAAACAAAAAAATATATCGATAAAGTGATGACGCAACAAAACATCGATACGCGAAATCGATTCCGAAATCACCGTTTAAATAACGAATTCGAAGCGAAATCCCAGACTAAGCTATGTAAATAGTGACATTTATGCAAACTTAATTAAACGAACATCTGAACTATAATTTATCGATGGTTTGGATCCAGAAATCGTAATTAAGGCTAGCCTTTGACGTATCGATAACAAAGGGTCCTAGCTTAATTACGATTGGAAATCGAGAGATGCTCTACTGAGTTAGCGGAGTGGGTCATCGGTGCGATCGGCGAGATAGGTCGTTCTTTAAGCGAATCGTATATTTAAATCGATTAAAATTCACAGCTCTGTAGATTTCTTTTAAGTTATATTTTTTAATAGCACGAAAAATGTTTAGTGTTGGATATTTAACAACGTAATTATATTATTAGCTTAAATTGTGGATTAAATGAAGAAGAGATTTGAATGAACAAAAAAATAAGACATGTTTCTTAAAATATTGATAAATGTAGAGCTGATAATCTGTTTAAAATTAAAATCGATTAGTGAAAATCGATATGTTTACTCGATTACTTTAAGTTCGATTTATAGTTAAATTAAATTCAATGTGGTGTAATGCATTACGTTTTAAAACAGCTGGTCGCTAGCAGAACTGTACACAATTGTTCGCGTCCGAGGTGGCAACGCTAATTAGCCGAGCTTGGAATATCGTTCAGATACAGGGGGCTAATCGTAGAAAACTATCGCTATCAAAAGAACTTTTTAGGAAACCTTTTAATATAAAGATGACATCGATTCTCAGAATGTGACACGATTTGATAGCGACAGTGTTATGTTTTAATTACAAAAAATAATGATCATTATCACACATAACATAACATTTACAATATACTTTATGACATACATGTGTTAAGATTGAACGTAAAAATATTAATCACTCGTTATTTTATTGCTTGCATTTTATACTAAGATATCATCATATAACAGCTCATCTGTAAACAGTATTACGCAATTAAAACGAGATTAAAATTATTACCAATATCGCAACACGCTGTATAAGAAGACAAAACGTTTCGTTCCCACAGTCGCACATACGGGGTGTTCGCACGAACTCACTCGTTGTATCGCGCGGAAGTATAAGGGCCGCTGTCACCTACGCCCTTTAACTGTTGCCGTGGCGAGATTCGGCGGGAACGATCGCTGTTACGATTACGTAAATTGCACTATCGAATGCTTGAATAGTTCATAGTACAACCAGCCACACAAGTCGTGTTTAGCCTCTTAAATGTTTCTCGCAATAGCGTGTCGACTTGCGTCGCCGGCGCTATATTGTTTTCTTACATTTGCCATTTCGATGTTTCTGTAGGTGCGTCTGTTAATGTTGTTAAGTACATAATTTTGCTTTGGTGTCATGTTTTGTGTTTCTGATTCGTTTTATTTGATAGTAGATTTTCATTGAAGAATATTATAAAATGTAGAAAAACGAGTTTAAAATTAGACTCATTAATATTTTGAGGTGTTAATTACATTATGAATCGAATAATTTTAAAACATATTTAATATATCCCAGATGTTAAAAAAATAATCAAAACTGTATAGATAATTCAAATAGGCGATAATATATGTATGTAAATGTTTAATAAGTAATTAATTTTATAAGCAACGGAATTATGTAATTGAATAATTTGTTATTTGATTTGGTATTGTATAATGTTTCAAAGACTATTACTAAGTCTTAATTTATGTCCAACGAACATAATTTAGACATACTGATGACATTGCAGATTAAGCCTCGATGATTCTATGGATTTATAAGTATTAGCTGATATAAAAAAATGCATAATATCACACAGATGTGACAAGTATTTAATGTATTTGTGTAGCCACAGATAACGAAGATATACGGGAACACAACATTTTAAAAGGATTAAAATGCTTAAGACGTCTTTGTTGCAAGACACGGTTTAAGATGATCCCCTCTCGGATGTCGTAATCTCATTCTAGGTGTACGGTTTTTTGTTTTTTAACGAATAATTCTGTTTTTCTTACGGTTTTTGCGGTTTTAGTTAGTTTTTGTTTTTATTTGGTAACGGTATTTAGTCTTAAGCTAAATTAACTAACAAATAAATAGGTACTTTTTTCACCGTCTCAGGATTATGCACTGTTTGCAAATGCACTGTTAAACTAACGGCTATGTTGTTAAATAATAAAAAAATGTATAATTTTTTGTGTTAT
>DVTA01000195.1:0-11078 GCA_018233265.1 Junonia stemosa | reverse complement strand
CATAGGCCTCTTCTCCTATTAGGGAGAAGGTATGGAGCTTAATCCACCACGCTGCTCCACTGCGGGTTGGTGGATATGTCAAACAATATCTCAAGTATTATCGCTTAAAGGCCTTCCTCTTCTCCATTTCGAGAACATAATACACTATGAATATCTTTCTTAATATGACCCACATACATCAAATATTTTGAAGCGCTTTCTCCTCAAACTTTCAACGAAATGAAGAATTCATTTTAAAAAATCAACTTATAAAATACAACATTATTTGACGCTATAACAGAACCGGAAGTCTTATTACCGTTTTCGGTGCGGAGTGCGGAACCCGACAAAATTGCAAGTCTATATAGTTCCGCCGAAGATAAGGCACCGCGGTCTATGGGCTGTCGATTATTGCAAACGATTCTTGTAGTGATGCGCTTCAATGTATCGATATGTATTTTATTCGATTTTATTTCTATGCTATTGGACCCGACACACGTTTTCCTGTCCAATCAATGCACCTACCATAACAATTTTTAATTATAGTGTTATTATTTTACATGTTTAAATTAAAATTTTTTTCGTAATTTTTCCATATTTCTTTTCCATATTTCGTTTAAATCTTCCTTGGATTTGCACGATTATTTCAATATTGAAGTTAAACTGATCGGTTCAGAGGATCTCGAATTTCTGCAAGACTAACGAACAGCATTTCATTTTTTATATACATAGAGATAAAGATTCTTTTAGTAATGTACTTCGATTTATCGATATGTGTTTTATTAAAGAATATATTTTATTAGAATATTTTATAGTACCAAAGATCGAGCAAAGCTCGGTCAACTAGGTAAGTTTAACGCACATTTTTTAAAGTGAAAATTTATTTAGGGGTCGTTCAAGTATTACGTAACGCAGTTTGGGGAGAGGGGAGGGTCTTGAAAAATGTTACGGTGCGTTATGGGGCAGGTAGGGGGTATTACAACAACGCGTTACGTAACAACATAATTGTGATTTTTAGAGGAAAATGGACTTAAAAATTATTTTAGTGACCATTTTCACCTAAAATATTTTGGTAAAATGTTACGTAACAGCTAGGGGAAGGGGTACAGAAAAACGTTACGGTGCGTTACATGTGGGGGACGGGAGGTCTAAATTCTTCAAAAATTGCGTTACGTAATACTTGAATGACCCCTTACTTTTAGACACTTTTTAGTTAAGAAATATTTTTATGACTTGACATTTTTATGACTGGCACGCGTGCTGTACATTTTAGACATTTTTACATGAAAGTCAAACTTGTGTTAAAAAAGAGGTGATGTAGTGTAGTGTAGCCTACGGCATTGACTTTTGTAATTCGGTACAGAATAAAACAGAACCTGGAACCGATAGGGCGTGTCAACCCAACATTACAGTGAAAAAATTAAGATAATTCTATCGACATCGTCCCACCACTAGAGGCAGTGCATCACGCGTTCCGCTGACTCGGTTGGCGCGGAGCCAGCGCGCTACAATATGTACTAGGACAAAACCTTGAGGAATTTATTAGCCTCATTGACTTCTTTTAGGTTTAGCTCTAGAACTTATAATAAAATACAAAAGAATATCATGTGGGGTAAGGCTTTTTTGAGCTGTTGGGTTTGTTTAAGCTTGGGTTGTTGTTCTTGGGTTTTGTTTAAGCGATGTTATTGATGTCGATATATTAATATAGATAATGTTATACACCTACAGTCATGGGCGTAGCCAGGATTTGCTTAAGGAGTGGGCAAATTAAAAAATTTGGAATCCATGAAAATTTTCATTATTGAAACTGGCATTCAGGGGGGGGGGGGCAAGCGCCCACCCCTGCCCCACTGTGGCTACGCCCATGCCTACAGCCTATAATATAAATAAGCTTTTTTAATAAATGGGCCAGTTATAGTCATTTTTATCGTAGAAACTAAACTTGTAGGTCACGAAAATCGCGAAGTTAAATAAACAGCTTTATGTCATTGATTTTGCATTAAAATTTTGATGTTTGCATTTAGATTAAGAAATAAATACTTTGAACTGTAAAAATTTCATGAAAATCAAGTTGTTCGTTTTAATTTTGGCATTTTTTTCAATATAACCGTCGTCGCCATCGTCGTCGTCGTCAGCCAATCGCAGTCCACTGCTGGATATAGGCTTCCCCAAGTTTGCACCAAACATCCCGGTCCTCCGCAACCCTCATCCAGGGTAAAATAGAAAATAACTACCATGTAATTATAAGTATTTTGTAAGTTAGAGTAGATTTCTACACAGCAGAAGAAACATTCCTTCTTCCAGTCTCGTATTACGATTCCAGAGATATCATTACGAATTGACTATATGATAAATCTTCATATTACCGTGGGAGAGTCATGCATTTGCACGAATGGGCCGACTCGACCGGAG
This sequence comes from Junonia stemosa, assembly GCA_018233265.1. Taxonomy (NCBI): domain Eukaryota; kingdom Metazoa; phylum Arthropoda; class Insecta; order Lepidoptera; family Nymphalidae; genus Junonia; species Junonia stemosa. The sequence goes on along the minus strand of DVTA01000195.1, from coordinate 8,687 downwards.
TGACACCACGGCCTCACAGAAAACCGGCGTAAAATGACGCTTGCGTCGTGTTTCACCGCGTGAGTGAGGGTACCGAAGGCCCAATTCCCCACCCCTTCCCCATTTATCCCCCATCCATTCCCCCTCAATACCCCCTAAAAGGCCGGCAACGCATTTTGTAGCTCCTTTGGTGTTGCAAATGTCCAAGGGCGACAGCATTCACTTTCCATCAGGTGATCTGTTAGCTCGTTTGCCGCCCTATGCCATAAAAAAACATTCCGAAACAAAAATCCCTTACTATCATAAAAATAGCTCCCCACTATAAGTGAAAAGTTATATATCTGTAATTATTTTACATTTCAAAAATATTTTTCTATCCGCTACCAGTCCATGACTTGTACTTATTCGTAATAAAACAAGGAATGCGAACAAGTATTCCTGGAAGGCTCGGGGGTAAGTCAGTGACGTCATTCGAGCATTTTTAACCGACGTCGGAACCACCGAAATACTTTTTCCATTTCCTTTCTAACTAACCCTGAATAGCGTTTTTGGACGTTTAGCTAATGTTTAAAATAGCTTGCTTCTAGTAATATTTTTGTTATAAAATGATACACACTTTGAATTGATAGATCTTTCTTCAAATTATAATATGTACCTATATTGATGTATAATAAATTATACATCTGATACTTTACATTTAAATGTATGTAGGTGAACAATTTTTTCCATTCAAAATCGATTCAAAAATGACAAAAATATAGACGTACATTCTAAAAACTACAGTACCATCAAAACCAGTCTTTTTTAAAAAATCAATTAAAACAACTAATTCCATCACCTACAACCTGTCTCCCAATCTTGCCAATTCTCACATGTCCAAAACCCAGGGCTTAAGCTCCGATAAGATGATTTGGTTGAAAACTTCATAAGTGCGATTCAGAATGACACGCAACGTGTTTTATTGGAACATTGTTTTATACCTTTTTTTATAACGTATATTATATTAATTTGTAATTATGAATATTTACATAATGTGATGGTTTAACAAGTGAAATATTTATTTTTACTTTGATCGTCTATAACTCGATAATTATAAAAGCCCACATAGCCGTGACAATTTTGCTTTTAAATTCATTATATGTACTACTATCACGAATTTTTCCATAATTTTAGAAGCAGCACTTTAGTGGGTAGAGGGGGGGGACACTCGACTCTAAGAAAAATTGACGCTTCAAAGCGTAATATTTCGGAAACAGTTCGTCGTTCGGAAAAATGGTTTTCCCACACCTATAGTATTTTTAAAAGACCTATCCAACGATACCCCACAACATGGGATAAATGAGAAAAAAAATTTTGGTCTCACTTTACACATAGGGAAGCGGAAAAAATTTTTTGTAAAGATTTTATTGCATCACTTTCTCGGCGTGATTCATATGTATACTCATACCGAGTCACGACTTTCTAGTGTTAAGGTCTCGGAGCAAAGCCGCGGACGGACAGGCAGACAGACAGACGGACATGACGAAACTATAAGGGTTCCGTAGTCAAAACGCAAGTAAAAATGACCGTAGTAAAAAAATGACTTGAAAGAAGTTCATGATTTTTTCAAATCCATCCGTGTATTTAAATGCGTTTCTGGAAACATTAGTCTAATTTGCAACATTATAATTAGCTAGCCCATTATAATTAACTGTCAAAGTTAATATATTACTTCCCTATATACCTACCCTAAACATACAATTCCAACTCCTGCTCGCGGTTTACTCGCATTAATAAGGATTTTGTTTTATTATTATATCGACCTGCCATCTGGAATAATTGACAATTCAATTGGTACCTCAATTTTTAAAAATCAGTGTTTTCTGTTTTATACATACAAAATCCGCTTTCCCTGTTAAATATATTAGTATAGACATTGATTACGCCACGACTAATTAACGTTTAAGATTACAGAAATAATATTAAACGTTAACCAATTCTGTAAGAACCGTTTAACACAAGTAAACTCGCGAGGCACGTATGGCAGAGCCGCGATGGCATAAGTTTGATACAAGAAAAACAAACTTTGCATGGTATTACTTATTCTTGTATAATGAACAGTTTTTCACGCATGGTTATTTTTCTATGCATGAGTGACTAGTAGTAGTATTTATATACTTAAGCTTCTCATGTCTTAATGTATATTACAGCAAACATTTTATATAATACTCCTTATATGTATATCTCGCCAACGTGCTATTACTTGAAGGTATTGAGAAATGTATACGGCTCGCGGCGTTTTAATTAAACCTTATTATTACAACCGCTTTTTATGGCAGTGATGTATTAATTGATGCTGCTGATAAACATGCTTTATTTGTTTGGTTTTGCTTTTTGAACAATCAGTAGGTAAAAATAACGTAACACAGCCTGTAAATATCCCACCGCTGGGCATAGGCCTCTTTTCCTATTAAGGAGAAGGTTATGGAGCTTAATCCACCATTGATTGATTGGTGGATATATTATTGTTAAATGATGAAATGATTAAAATTTATCTTATTAATACAAAATAGAAATAACAAGATTGTCACCGTTGTAGAATAGACTGTCGTTGCTCAACGTCCGAGTAAGTTAAATAAGCACAAATCGTTCTATAGGTATAGAGTTATAGACTAGGAAGATTGTGTGCAGATTCCCAGTCCGATTAAAGTGTTTGCAGAGATGCCGAAGTCCGGAGCCTGGACCCCGATTACCTTGCCGCAAGCCTCTCGGTTTCATTTATCACAAAATAGTTGTACTTTTGGAGCACTCTCGCCCATCCATTTGGCAAATAAATTAAAAAACATACATACTGGATTTTATTGATAAGAATATTTCTACAAAGTTTGCTTTATTTAAGATAAAAATAAAATAGTGTTGCCATCAAAGCCTTTATAGCGTTACCCAATACTAATAATGCAACACTTCCAGCAGAAACTTATCGAAATCACGGCACATAAAACCGATACGTAATCCCAGTGGAAATAAAAACAAAATAGCGTATGCTATCCGATTTAGATAATGCTTAAGGATAAATTGAACGTAAAATAAAACTACGTGGGAAAACTGTAGCGTGACAGTTGGTAGTGCACGGTGCAAAGTTAGCACTGCCTGGCCCGCGGCGTTGTCCAAGTTTCATGCTGTATTCTACTCAGAATGCTCCCGCGAACTCGTGTTTCGAACGGTTTTCTGATACTTTAAAACTACATTATAATGTATTTGCAAGTTAATCTACACGTCATAAACTATACTTCTATTATAATTATAATCATGATGACTACTATATTAAGTAACTATAAGTATTATTTTATTGCAACGTTTATATGGCTTTATTAATAATGACCACTTTACCGAAAGTCGTTGATCGAATCCAGTACGAAGCCTACAAACATGTTGTGCGGTAACGATCCTTCACCAGCTGACATTCCAAAAGCCAATTTTCGCAAAAGGGATCTATACACACAAAACTTTTTTTGCTCAGCCAGTTGCAAACGAGCAGAAGGAAATAAAACAAAACAACTGTCATCAACGTCAACTCCGGAATCACACTATTTTATTGATTTTTCTGTTGTACTCTCTGATTCACACTTGCTTCAAAACGAAAGTTAATCAACATTTTGTTAGCAATATTTTAGCCGGAAGTAATAGTGACTTTGTACAAATTCATAATTTACTTGAAACAAGGCTATTGTTTTTATATTAAAATTAGTCTCCTGTACCTATCAATAAACAATAATAAATGATTAATCAATATTGTGCAAGAAATGTAATTATTGATTTTGTTTATCATGAGTTAAGGAAATGAAATAAAACAAGATATCATAGTCAAAAGAAAACTAAAATATTACTTATAAACTTTAACCTACTAGAATTACCTGCAGAAATGTCACACATGAAAACGCTGCAATTTCAGTTTTTGAAAATTGAAATCTGTAACAAAGTGCGCCACAAATATGGATTAAAATAGAAAAGTTTAATCTTACTATGGAAGATTTAATGGTTATAATGGAGTTTAAAAATCTAGAAATTGCGAAATTCCCAGTACAAAACCAGACAAGAGGTTGGTTTGATAAATGATAGTTGAACCAACGCGGTTCAATGTATCTCCATCAGCACTTCGCAGCGCTGCAATTTAAAAATAAATGTAATTTCCAGTTTTTATGATCTCTTATCAGATTATAGCTGCTCTGAAAAGATATATGGTTACTTCATAATTTTAAGTTGAATTTCTTACTTGTTTCAAAATTTGGACAACAAGTATTGTTTTCAAATGGTAAATGGGTTGTTTTTACGTAACATGACTTGTGTTTAGTTAGATTTTAAATAATAATGCATACAGATAGCTCTTCTTCCTAGCACTTTCCCGGACTTAGCTAGGGTCTGCTTTATTCTAGCCTAAGTTTTGTAAGGTTACTGATTTTTACGCAGAGCGATTTCCGTCTGACCTCCGCAACCCAGAGGGCGACCCAGTAACCATTTAGACTAGAATATTACCTACTATGAGTAACTCCGAGGCACGGGGGGTAAACCCACAAGGCATACAGATAACTATTAACAGCAATTTAACGGTTACTGTAATATTCATTAATGAAACAAGACAATGTTGCGAAAAATACAACGATTTATCAACTTTATTTCATAGAATAAAGAACAAAATTCACAGCGCTACATGGCTTACTACATTGATATATTCTTGAATTTCCCGTTATTTTCCTTGCATGTTTCGCAAAAAATGTCGTCGATGCATACAAACTAACAACGTTATTGTGTTTGAACTTTGAACCCGGGGATGATAAATGCGGGCAGAGCCAGACTACGGATGCATGCTGCTTATCACGCTACCCGCTTATGCATGGAGAATTTATTTAGAATCGTAACTTAAAATCCTTCGAAAATTCAACGACATCGTGTGACTGAATGTTATCTATTCCATTCGAGCTTGTTGTTGTGAAAACTTACTGAACTAGCCATGAAATACCGTTGCCCGCAATGTGAATTACTTTTCCTTTATATTCTTACAATTCCACAGCTACGATTAATAAAATGTATAAGAATAATGTGTAAGTTTTTAATTAGCAATAGCTACAACAATAAAAAGAACTCTATATAAAATATTTGTTTTAAGGAATTTATTCTTACTTTTATTTCTTTCTAGTCGAATATTTGTATTTTGAAAAGTATTTCTTGTAAAATACTTTTGAAAATCCACGACATAAATGTAAAGCGTATAGATTTCTTACTTCATGAAAAGATTGTAAACATTAAATTTTTATTAATTCTAAAACTACTCAAAACATTTTGCTAACATTGCCAAACATTGCGGATTGGGTTAACGTATTAAACGAAGTGCTTCCCAGTTACGGCGGTAATTTCGTTTATCAGTTATCGTACAACTAATTTTTAGATACCGAAGTTCATAGGGGTTAGCAATTACGGAGTAATTGTATGTAATCGCTCTATGAACCCATCTAGGTAGTTGGTGTTACCTACCTTTCAACATGTGTCCCAAACGACTTCGCTCACGCACGTCACGCGTGCTCAATAATTTACTACTGAATGTGCTTGCGACAAATACACAACAACATTTGCACTCAATACATAAGCATATAAAACTGCATTAAAAATATATTCCCGCGAAATTCATTTTCGTGTTAGAATTCCCGCAAACGTAAAACTTTATTTTTATTGACGACAATCGAATAAATGCCAGCTGTTGTCAGCGCAATCGAAACGAATCTTTTAGTCTTTAGACTATGCGCTCTTCTTCTTGTTATACATACATATTATATGCCTTAAAAGTTACAATACATGGCAATAGAAAATTGCAAAGACGTCTACATATTGTGCAGATATAATTAGAGTTTCTACAACAAAACAAGATAATAAAAATTTCATTAAAGAAGTTACAAAAGTCGCTAAAATTGTTATATTCCTTGGAATCTTTTGATCTTTACAAGAAAGGTTGTATTGCACCGCAAATATTGAGACCAGAACACGATGTCCGACTCATTTCATCAGTACTAAACCGCAATCGCCGCTCCTTATGGACTCAATTGTCTTTTGTAAACGGCCACAAGCTTGGAGGATGTTACGCTATCTAATGTAGCAGACAACGTTAAAAATGTCCTGATATAAAACTCAATTGGCGCTGGCAGCATCTAATCAAAGACTATTTGTTGTTACTTTATAGGATCCCGCAGTGAAACCAACTCAAAAATATCACATCCACTCATTCACTTAACTATAAATTATTCGGAATGAAATTGTACAAATAGAGGAATTGTACTCATAAAGGTACAAAACTATATTTATTATTACTTAAGAAAAAAAGTGATTATAGGTCAAGGTTTCCTTTGTTTGTCACTGTATTGGAAACAAATAAGTGTTAACTCCTACATTACTAAATAAACTAAATAGGAAAGAATTTGTGCTTTATGCTCTTACAAAATAAAGACTAAAGACTGCACAAATATGTAACTTTATTTTGACCAGCAAGGTATGACACAAATTTTAACAAATTATTTTCTATCCATTGTCGTACTTCCAAATTAAGTATTATATAGCTTTTCTAGGATACAATAGGAGGAATATAGAGGAATTGTGAAATAACAGCACAAACGCACAATAATCCCGAGCGGGTTGCAGATAGCACGCGCCATCAGACTTCGACCTCGTTCAGGATAATTTACAAATTGCGTTCATATTTAGACAATCTCAAATAGCTACAATACTCAATTGAAATTATAACCATATTTTTATCAAAAATATACATGTTACATTAAATGGGTTTACCAATTATCAACGAGAGCGTACATTAATAGATTGTGGATGTCATCTAAAATGCAACTGACGAATCAGGCGTCAGACAATACAAATGTAAATATGGGCGAGCTGCGTTATGGAATTAATATTTTGATTGGATTAATCTATTAACACAATATTCCATTGCACAAAGCTGTACTCGTGGAGCTGTCGCCGACATGCGCGTTTTCGAGTAGGTGCAGTAATAGAAATATTTTGTACATTGATATAGAGTCCCATCATTGATTTTACTTTTTAAAATATCAACCTTTAAATTGTTGAAGAAAAATTTTGTCACTGCTATGATAGTGACAATTGAAATACAGGACTATTTTGAAGTGGTTTAAATGAGCTATAACTTTTCTTAGGTATTAATTCCCTTCCTGCTTGAAGCGCTGGATTGCCATTGCAATTTCATGTTAATACTAAGACTTAGAGCAGTGGATATCTGGACATCTACCGGTCCGAGTTAATTTCGTTTTTATAACACCACAAACCCGAATGATCTGTTTACTAGCGGGTCAGTAATAAAAAAGGGGCCGTGGTGGCCATTACAAGGCGAGTAGTCGCGCCGCCCGACGTCGCCCCCTATCGGGTTACAAGTGAAATGGAGCGCAGGGGGCGGTAACAGATAACGACCAATATAGCCGATGGTAAATGTCAAGCCAATTATATCTACCACAAAATCTCCAATTCACAATTCGATCAATTGTCTAAATTATTTTTAAATTGCGAATACGCGATGTTGCCATTTTTACAAAAACAATCTATAAAATCGTCAGCTATATGATAGCGTATCTGTTGAAGGTACATATTTTATCATATCAAAGCTTTCATCATCTATCATGTTTCGACATGTTTACGGACCCCGTATTTATTGACTATCGCATTGAGCGATCGCATTCATTATTCTGATTATGGCAACTCCATTGTACCGTCTCTTGCTTGCAACGTGCTTTCATTTAAATTGCTTCCTGTTTTGGAAATGGCTGCAAGGTCTTCTATATTCAGCTTACAATCAAAGTTTTATCGGAATTCGAATATTCTTAATCCGTCGGGAATTGGTCTAAGCCTGTGCATGCCAATAGGCCGCGTTTTGTCGCGTTGCCGCTGACACATCCATTATGGTGACATTTTCCCGCCCTTTTTCCTGTCACTTTTGACAGGTTTGAAAGTGACTCCTCCTCGCCAATGTTTTAGCTCATATTCGTTATTGATATCTGTCTACGATCCACAAAAACTTTTTTAGTAAAAAATAATATTAATCTAAATTGGATTTTGTTTAATTATTAAGACAAATTGAACTATAATTGTTTTTATTATGTGTAATATAGTCTTACTAAATACTTTCATAATAATGATATACTATCTCACAGTGTCCTAATAAACTTGATTAATAGTGCAATTAACGCCACCTATTAGACCTTTTTTGTATCCTTCGTCGCAATCAGTCAATAGACAAGCTCAGAGTGTGGACATCCCTGTCGCATAAATACTTGCTTAGTTATTTATAGGGGCAATCTTAACATGGCTATCTCGAAGAGAAACATTACCTGTATCGACACTTTACGATTTATTACGTGTATATTGGATACGGATTTATAAAAGACGTAATTAGTTTTCTACCCTTCTTGTATACAAATTTCTGTTACTAATAAAAGTGATTAATTTATTTTTTTCTTTATTTGCAGGTAAGGGCAACGAATCTTAAGTAATCAAATTTTCTTCACGTTTCAAAATATAAAGTCACTTCAAGGTAAGCGTAGCGTTATTTTCACAGGTATTTATTGTTATCAAAGATATTATTTGTTTTCTATTGCTTATAGGATCTAAAGTGTAGTTTCTTATGTTAACTATTTTATAAAGCACAATCAAACATTCTAAAATCT